>LPNX010928343.1:129341-155104 GCA_001517045.1 Pseudotsuga menziesii
GGTGGCACCAATGGCACCAATGGAACTAGTGGCACCAATATTCATGGTGGCACCAAAAATCCAGTAAGGTGATAAATGATCTACTAAGCCAGGAAATAATAACAAATAGACTATATTGGACAAAGGAGGATTATTAATCCTAACACTATTAACCAGGGATAATTATATCGAAAGAGGGAGTATTGGTCCTAATATATATATATATATATATATATATATATATATATATATATGATGCGTTTTAAAGATAAAGAAACTATATATCATTTGCTGGTGAAATGCAGTTTTATCAATCTAGTTTGGAAGGAAGTAATGAAGTCTCTAAGAATTCATGGGAACTTGGACTCTCAAACCTTTGACTCCATCCTGAAAAAATGTTATAAAAATATTTTCATCTATAAATAATTTCCCACCTTTATAAGATGGTGTGTGTGGATTCATATAAACTCTTTTATTTTTTAATATACTCCCAAAAACTTTCTTAGAGTCAACTTAAATGTCATTAGCACCTTCAAGGAATACTACAAAGAACCAAAAATTAAATCTTCCATAATTCTTCCAATTCAGATCCTTCCTATTGGAATTCCTATAGGACACTTTGATGAGCCATCTCAAGATGATAAATGTGGAGCCGATATGTCAACCAAATTAGAAAATAACATTTTTTAAAGTGTATATGGGATGTGGAAGTGGCAATAATATGAGGGAAAAAGTATTGGCATTGTAGGGCTTATTATACTTTGCACTACATAAAGGAATTTTTGATCTCCAAGTATATGGATATTCAAAAGTACTTATTGATTGGGTGAATGGTAAAGTAACCCTATAGGTGGATTTACTAAACCACTGGTTGGAAATGATTAGACAACTCAAGTATTGCTTTGATAATCTTCAATTTTCTCATGTCTATAGGGAATTAAATGAGGAAACTAAATCTCTTTCAAGGAAAATGATTGGGAAGGAGGAAGGAGTCCTCTACTATGAGGAATTGGTTAATAATTATGTGATTTTCCAAGGAACTTTACAACTCTTTGGATGTTAGATATTTTTTCACTTCGTAAATAATCTAATGGAAGATTGTAAAAAATATGCAAAATTTATTTTTTCAACCATAATTCGAAGATAGCTAAAATGTGATATGTTGTTTTTTGAATCAAATGGTTGATATGCTTGAACATTACCTTCAGTAAGAAGGAATTTTGACTAGTTACAAAATTGTCCATCATTAGAAGAGGAAGTAAGATTTATGGTATAGCTTTTTCATGTTAGTTATACCAGAGGAGTGCTCCAGTCAAAGTAGTAGATCTGAAAATTATTTAATGGTTTGGTTACAAGACATATATGTAATCTTTGATTCAAACTATGAATATCAAGATAAATGTGTTTTTGTTTTTGTTTTTTTCAGGTGAAGAAATAACATGTAAAGTTTATATATATATATATATATGTGTGTGTGTGTGTGTGTGTGTGCGTGCGTGCGTGTGTGTGTTTATATATAATAATAATAATAATAATAATAATAATAATAATAATAATAATAATAATAAAATTATTAATAAAAATAAATTAAAATATTTTGATGATTTTATTAATAATAATTTAGATTATTTCTTTTTGTTGATGATGTGGTATTGTTTGGTATTGGTACATTGGATGAATGGGATACCTTCTCAGAGATCATTTCATTGTTTTTTTCTCCAATAGGTATGGAGGTTAGCTCAAACAAATCTAGTTTTTGAAAAATGTTCCATCTAAGGATACATTTGCACAGATCGGTGCCTTATTTCCATATAAAGCTGAAAAGGTTGAAGTTGGGTTCAAATATCTAGGTTATTTTTTGAAACCCAACAACTACAAGATAGCAGACTAGATGTGGCTGGTTAACAATATTGAAAAGAGAATAGGTAATTGGTGTTATAGACTTCTATCTCTAGGAGGCAGACTCACACCAGTTTGTTCGGGAAGTTTTAATTGAAATTCTTGTTAATTTGTTTTCATTAGCTAGGGTGCCTTGCACTGCTCTAAATTGATAAAAAAAAGAAAATTCTTTGGTATGGTAATATCAAAGTGATTAAATTAATTTGGTTAGATTAAATAGGTTATCCCTTCCAAAATCATTGGGAGGTTGGGAAATAAAAAATTTACACTATTTCAGTTTGGCTTTAAGTATGAAAATTTTCTGGTCACATCTTTGGTCTGAGATTATGGAGTGAAGATCTCAAAGCTAAACATATGAAAGGTACATAACAAAATACCAACCCTGAAATGTATCCCAAATAAGGAATTGTTTAAAACTTAATTGAAACGTAATTAGTGTTGTTAATCACTTAACTAGTCAAACTCATAATTCCACCTGAAATATTTTTCGGCTGAACATGAAACAAGGTGAGTAAATTCATGTGGTTAACCTATTTTGCACATGTAACGATGTGAAGTTAACCCATAGTTTCCAATTTTTTCAATAAACCCATAATTTTGAATTTTTCATGAGCACGAATAACAATTATACCCAAGAACTTTGATTAAGCTGGGAATTCTTCCTTGCTAATTGACTTCACTAATGAACTTTGTGATATAAACCTATCAAGAGATGAAAAATTAGCCCAAGAACCATTCCATTCAGGTTGTATTATCAATCAATGTCTCCTTTCTCTCAAGAAAAAATCTCCTTCCATTATGATCTGATCAAGGAGGTAGAGAGCAGCAAAAATGGTAACAAAATTTTCCCAAGAAAAATCCACAATCTTGCTATTTCATTGAATACATACACTAACAACTTATTAACCTCTTTGTTTTTATTTTTAATGGCATGAATAACTCTACTCGATCACTCACACCAAATGAGGCCTTTATAAAGGGGTTCCTGTGTCCAACATGATGTCTTGGTTTAGGGTTGCTTCCTCACTAAAAAAAAACAAGATCTAGAGCTGGAGGGAATTCATTAGATCCCTGTGAAACCTAGGTTGGATCCGATACATACTAAAATCACTTTCAAATCATGTCAGAAATCAAACTAAATCAAATTGCATGAATGAAACAATAAGAGATTATGAGGACCTTTGTAATATCCCATTTTTTACCCCATTGCATTAAAAATGTATATGATGTAAATAGAGTTATTAAATCAGGTTGAGGAGCTCAAGGCCAAGGCCCTACCATGGATTTAGCGTTTTATGTATCAAAAATTAAAATCGATACCCATGGTTATTGTGCAATCCGGGAACAATAGAAATTGAGACATCATGTAAATATGCAATTAATAAAAATACCCAAACTAGCTATGTCAATGCAACAAAGAGACGGGAGCATGATTTCACAAGGAATGGGGGGGAATTATTCAAACTATTGAGCCAATAGTGTTAATCCAAGTTTGAATGAGAGAACCCATAAAGTTGTCAACTAACTTTTTTTGTCTTTTGTGCCCAATTATTTATTTATTCTAGAAATTGGTTGAGGTAGTTAATGCCTTGGGAATGGAAGAGTATGGTTGTCAATTTCGTATTGGGGAAAGACATAATTTTTGAAAAACGATTTTTTTCTTATTGGGAAAGTTATCACCCAGAAATTCATTCCTCAGCCATTCCTCATCCACGTTCTTCATTTTCCTCACATAGTTGGAGCTAGCCAGGAGCTTCCCTCACGTTTTTCTTGTGTTTTCCTCATTTTCCCAAACCCAGAAATCCATTTTTGTATTGCTGAGTGAATGGAAACAAAGATTCATGATTGAGGGGTTTGGGGAGGTCGATTTTGCTCCTGTAGTGCCCAAGAAAGTTTTTGTAAATCAATTTCTCACCCAGGGTTGATTTCCCCATTTGCAATTCCATTTTTGGTTTCCCATGATGTTTTTCTCAGACCCATCACTTGTGTTTGTTGTTGTGTGCATCCCTGTTTTATTCTAAAAGACTTAGGAGTGGAAGAGGCCCAGAATTGGCTTGATAAACCTAGTGGATAGAGGAACCTCACAGATAGATCAAGAGGGGCTGAAAAATCTTTTATGCACACCCTAAAGAGCACTGGAAGGGAAGGTATGGCATGAGGGGCTGTGTAGCAGTGAAGGGAATACTTCCTTGTGTTGGGAGTGTAGGTATTATGGATGCCTCCAAGCTAGATATATCTAGTGTAGGTTTCCATATTTCTATGGTTGAGCTAACTAGCTTAGAAATTCTCCCTTTCCACTGGCTTACCATCCTAATAAACCCAACTATAGATTGGCTTGGTTGACTTTTGATACGTTTTGGCTATGTATGAGCATGTTGTCCCTTAGTTCCTTGTGGAAATCATGCCTAGCTTGGGGGTGGCAGTGGTGCTAAGAGATTGATGAGCACACTATCCTATGGTTGGGTGGGACGTTGCATTGACATAGCTAGTTGCGGGACAACTTATTTTCAAGATAAGTATTCTTTGTGTATTTAATTTATGCAACTGTAATTACTTAAGAATTATTATGAACATATGAATGTGTTGAATGAGGTTTACTTCCATTGTATATTCATGTATTATGCATCTGTACATGTATGTTTTATTTCAATGAATTATGTTTATGTTCAAGGGGATAGATCCTGATTTGATAGACATCAACATTAGTAGTCACGTCCTCTCTCTCGAAGAGAGAGAGAGGAGGGGATGTGACAACCTTTATCTAGGTTTCTTGAAGTTTAATGAATGTAATTGTTGAAAATACATATTTTTTCATTTATTACTTTTTACAATGATTGTAACATTTATTTTCTAATTTTAGCATACATAGAACAATAGATAAAATGAAAGAGCTTACAGACCAATAAAATCTGGAAAATATAATCTTTGAGATTAAAAATCAATTACAATGATCTGTGAAGGACAATCATTTTTATTGAACCAAAAACTCCATCCATTACATGATATCTGCCCTATTTTAGGATCTATTTGAAAATATATAGTGCCACTCTTTGACAAAAGTTAGCCAAGATTATCTAGAATGTACTTTTTTCAACTTGAAATGAAAGTATTTTTTTTCTTTGAAAAAAAAACTATAAATCCTTCCAAAATAATGTGATAACACTGTATATGCACAGTAATAAAATTTACCCTTGATTATTTGATGTAGAAATATTAGAGAGCTTAGAAGAATCAATTTTGTTATGTATGCAATGCCATAACCTTGGTTGCAAGGAGAAAAGAAATGAAAGGTTCTTACTAAAGGCTATTGCAACATTTATAATATGCCTATAAAGATTGATTGTTTTTTTCATTGTTCCTTTCCAATTCAAAGATGTCATGTGTAACCTGTGTAGCCCATTTGGGAATTTTTTCATGATTATAAATATATCTTTTTATAAATTTAATCATGTTTAGTACAAATCCTAATCCATTGAAACATAAATAACTAAAGTCATTCCCTCCAGAAGTTGTGGAAGAAGCATTCAAATACTTGTTGAAGAGGATGTTAGACGAGAAAAACAATGAAAAATGAAGCACCTTTTGTCTATACAATGAAAAAAGTCATGGAAATTATATAAAATTGCTAAAAAACATTGTTGGAGTGATGATGCAGTAGATTCTAGAAGTAATGAAGTTCGGGTGCAAGTTAACAACAAGCAAATACTTTATCAACTTTGATGTCGTTAATATTTAAAGTGTGTTAGGGGCAATTCTCTAAAATTTGATACTGTCTCCTTTCTGAAAGAAGAAAATGGTTTAGAAGATATTATTATCTGCAAAGTTATTGATGAGTCCCATACAGGGATGTAGAGTTGACATGCTTGGATCCTTGTGGTAATCATCCAAATATTTACATTATTGGTATCAATGGCACATGACAAGTAGTGTGGATGATTTTTTTCCTATTCAAATGGTGTATGCAAATGGAAGTGGGAATATTATGTTGCACCATCCTTCATTATCTGAAATAAAATCATAGTTATCTTTAAGTGGGTTAGATGAATATCTCAAAAACATTCCATTGCAGTCATCAAGTGAGGGTTTTACATGGGATCTAGTTCAGACGCGACTCCCTTATTGTTAGATGGTCATTTTATAAATATTGATAGAAAAAAATCATTTAAATGGATGGGATTATTGTTCATAACATGAATCCAATTGATTTTACCATAAAGGAAAGAATGTATGTCCATATTTATTATGAAACGTTTCCTGGTCTGTCTGAAGAAGAGTCATTGAAAATTCCATATCCAGTGGAGGTGTTGAATTGTTTAGTATAGGTTTCCACTGGTAGACCATTTTGTTGGGTAAGAATATTTGAAATTCACGTGGATGTTATTGGTAGAGGCCACCATATTCTTGAAGGTTTGAAATTACATCCACATGAGGTGTATATACAAAACAAGGTTTATTGATACCGACTGGAATAGTTGATGGTGAGCATACATGTGTATCTTTTAATTGGAGGATTGTAAATTACAAATAGAACTATGCGAGAAGAAAAAAGTTGAAACTTACACAATATCGAAAAAAGTTCTTCACTAGGTCCCATGAATGATTTATAGAAGTTGTTCCCCACGAGATAAAGAAATCCCTTGAAATAATAATCCGTGCAAGAAAGAAATTCAGTTGAACAAGTTTAAAGCATATTTTATACAGACCTTATTGAAGGATTTTTATATTCAATAATGATCTTGCTATATAAATTTCTAATTGAAAATGGAGCCAACCACATAGTTTATCCACAACCTTCGTTGGACATCTTGTTTCATTAAACTAGTAGCAAAAGAAAAAAATATTGGGAGCACTTTGTCAAAGAGCGTGAGTGGGAATACTTTTTGAATAAATGAAATCCATCGATGATCCAACCTCTGTCAAAAAATAAGAGTCGGGTTGGAAATGGGGGAGTTGTTGGCCATATGTTCTGAAAAGAAGAATGATGTTAGTTGACAGAAAAAGACAGGAATGAAGCTCCACTAGAAGTCGAGTCCACCTCGATGAAATAAGTTCCCAGCAACTCATAAACAAATAATATATATTCAAAAAATAGAAAGAGAAAAGAGGTAGAAACGATGAGAGCAGTTGTGTGATATTGTAAGTCCACTATGCAAAAAAGGAAGTGTAAAGAAACTGATTGAGATGGTTGAGAAACCAAAATTCTTTCCTGAATTGAGGGAAAGTCGACTAGAAGAGAGAGAAGGCGAGGTAACGATGTTGGTATAAAAGTCACATGTGATGGTTCTGGCCTTGAAATCTTTGCATATTTCAATTCTAAATTCCTAGGATCCTATTGAGTGTGTACCAATGATAAGGACAACTTGGGTGACTATTAGACAAATCGTTGAGCATAACATGGGACTAGGACCGATGCCACTATCGTATGAGTTGACTAGATCAATGTATATGGATTAAAGATTGGATGATGATTCAACGACATGATTTTAAAAGACACTCTTTTAATTTATTCTATTCAAATCATATTGAGGTACCCCCATACCAGCAACATTATTTATTGAATCATCTAATCCGCCAGAAATATGACCTAGTGAATATGATTCTATTGAAGATGTACATATGTCATGGTACAACTTGTTTCCCCAAGAAGTTAGCAATGAATTTCAAATAATAATTCATCCAGTCAGTCATTTAACTCTAGTAAGTATTCAAACACAAGGTAAAAAATTAAGTTTCGTTAAAATGTCTTATTGGATTCCAGTAAATACTCCTATTTTTGAAGGGGATGGGGACCCTAAGTAACATTTCTTTGTATGTGAATCCTTTTGGAAAGCTAACCTCATTAAAAATGGGAATCCACAAACTACATAGTTTGTAAGTTGCCTATGAAATAGAGCACTTACATGGTACATGAATTTCATCAAAGATGGTCCCAAGACAAAACAAAAAATTAAAGATAATTTCTTAAATTTCTTGAAAACAGATGACGCTAAGAATTTAGACAGACATAAATTGAAATAAATCACTCAAAGAATAGGAGAAATAGTATGAGAGTATGACAGAAGATTCAAATATATCCTCATTCAAATGCCATCCAAAATGGACCAAGCTGTTGGGATCCAATTTTTTGTTGGAGGGATCCAAACGCTAATTAAAACACCACTACTATTGCATGAATACATGGCATACGACAAAGTATTAAAAAATATTTAAGATTCAAATAAAATGCATACTACTCAACTAGACCTATCGATAGACGTTTGGAAGAAAAAATAGAAACAATACAAATATCACTTCAACACCTCACCATGAGACATAATGAATTATAATGTACTAGGTGCTCGGTAGAAGGAAATACTAAAGAAAAATGTCCTTACAATGAGAATAAAAGGTATCATGATGATAGAAACACATATCATAGAGAAATGGAATAACTCCAAGATGACCCCTAAATATTTCCAAAAGAACGGAGACCAGATAATTTTTGCACGACCCAAACAAATTATTTATGTGACATTTTTGAAAGGTTCAATCCCCATTCGATGGAATATTTCCACTATAATGATGACAATGTAAAACCAAAATGGTGAGGCATATGTTGTAAAATGCACCATAATCCCATATAATGTATCAAGAACTTGAATACTAAGGAAAATTACCATACATTGCAGCATACACAAATTGTCAAACAGAAAGGTTGAGACTCACATAACAACGAACAAGGTGGATATACTGGTTGTGGAATATATTGTTAGGATTATATAATAATCCCTTGTCCATATATAGTCTATTTTATCATATTTTCTAGATTAGGGAGACATTATTACTATACTAGAGTGTGGGGAACACATATAGAGGTTAACTACCACTTACAACATGTTCATGCATGAGTTTATGTGCCTCTAAGACCAATCCATACACTATAGGAGCCACCAGCAGCCTCCATCATTTGGTTGTGGTAGGTAGTCATTTATGCTGAGTCAACCTTTAATTACATTCAGTTATATCACTCTCAGTTAGTCTAGTGCCAGTTTTGCATGGTTGCATGGGGAAGTGGTGCCCTTTTCCACCTAACTTATCATTTTAATTGGTTTAACTAGTTTAACTAATTGTCAAACCGATTTAGACATCAAGAGTTAGACTAGCGGCTCCCATCTAGTGATTTAGACTGTTGAGTCGCAAAAATACCAGATTTTATTCATCTTCCATATACCATTTGTCACCTTATTCCTATTTTATCTTTCCATAAAACCATTAATATCCACCACTTTGATAATACATATGGGTTTATATTACCATTTTCCAAATAATTTATTTTTGAGTATTTTGAGTGAATTTGTGGTTAAATATTAAGAAAATTAATATATTTTCATTATACCTCAAAGTTGGATGAGTTTGGTGATGATTACAGGTATATTTGAAGACTTTAACAAGCTCAAAAGTCAACATCTAGCCTCAAATTCGAATTTCATCTTCAAGATGTAGGCTAATTTCAAGGAGAAGATCATGGAAATGTGGAGAGAATATCTCATCCAATATTTGTTGGAGGATTTGAAGGGATGAGTTGAGAGAAAAGTGGATTTGTTGAGGATTTTGAGGGATAAGTTGAGAGAATAGTGGATCTTTAATTATGGATTGGTTATCTTCAATTCATGTCTAAATAGGAGGGTTCTCTCCTCATTTTGTTAGATATCTCTCTAGTGGTGTTGAAGTAGAGAAATAGTTTAGGTCTTTTGAGAATTATTCATAGAACGGATTTTCATTGTAATGGAGATGACGCTTTAATGCAAATCCTCTTATTCTCTATCATGTTAATTTGAGTTTCTTTCTTATGAATTGTTGGTATAGATTTTCAGTGATGTCTTGGTTATGAATTAGTTGTGTTGATTTTATGTGAGCTCACAAGTTAATGTTGATTGTTTTATATCAGTTTATTTCATGAAATCTTATGATTTCTTAGATTATATTTATTTCACGCAATTTCCTGCTTTTCTAGATTAGATTTATTTTCATGTCATTTCTTGCTTTTGCAAGCTTAATTCACTTTAAGTCGCATGTATTTTTAATTTCAATCACCTAGAATATTAGATTAAGGTAGCAATACTCTGCCCCTGCATATATTTTGTCTGTACCTCACAATTTTACGCTCTCTCCAGGTTGACAATTAAATCGTTGGATATATGTTATAAATTGCTTAATATTTTTTCCCAGCATAGACACTCTCAGTTAGCCAGTCAGTTAGGTTTAGTTGGTATATTCGAATATTATCCACATGATTCGAATTCTCCTTATTGTAACACTGTTATATTACTATTGGATTAATGTTGTAATTAACTGATCAATTCTTATCAAATTTGTCTCAAATTTGTCTTGTTCAGTGTACATTGTTCTTGATATTTCAATGCACAATTCACCTCTCGATTGCTCACATTTGTTTGTAGATCAATGGCTCAATAATTTAACATGGTATTAGAGCCTTGTTCAAGCTAGCAACAAGTATTATCTAATCTCCATTGTACACCAATAATAGCTAAGTTTCCACATAAATCTTGGAATGATAGCCTTTCTCCCTCTGAATTATGTTTAGAGAATTCTATCCAGGTGTGACAGAATCTGAGAAAGTGTACATGTATAGGTGGAAAGGCTTGAAGCTGTCATGATGGAGAATTGATTAGGGTTTTTTAATGTTATTTGTAGGTACCTACGTAGCTTCTTGAGGAATTGACTGTTTCAACATACAGAAAGATGGATTATTCAGCTCTCGTACCCCGAATCCTTACACCCTTCAACTATTTTGATTGGAGGGAATATATGCAGGTGTCCTTGCACAAGATTGGCGTTTATAGGATGACTATGGGAAGAGAAATTGAGCCCCAATAGTATGTTGAGAGGAAAAAATTCTTGAATCGGCTTGATGAGGCCTTTGACATCATGTGCACTCATATCTCCCAGGATCTTTTGTTCCACCTTGAGGGACTAAGGAATCCGAAGGAATATTGGGATAAGATTGAATATTTCTTTGGAAAATAAGACGATCTTCGAGGGAATATATTGGAGAATGAGCAAATTTCTTTACAACCCAACAATTTCAAATCTATTCAACAATTCTTCATAAAATACAAGTCACTAGTACTGCAATGCAAACAATGTGGATTGGAGAAGAAATATGAGCAACTTGTGTTTTCTGTACTGAGCAATATTGGCTCTAAGTACTCAATATTTGTCTCTAAATTCCATTCGATAAGAGCTTCCATCCTCAATTGGAATATAACTTATCTAGATGCTTTTGTTGAGTACTGAATACAAGAGCAAGAAAAATTGGTTCAAATGGGAGTGACTCAAACCTATAAGAATCAAGCACTCTTGATGTCATACTCAAATAATTTGAAATATAGAGAGAAGCACAAAGGAAAGGATCCCAAAGCCATTAATTCAAACCCAAAGGAGAATCAAAGATCTTCCGATGGAGCCTCGGGTTCCAAGAAAAGGAAGAAATTCGAGAATACTAGATGTCCATACTGTATGAGAGGCTTTCATCCAGAAATCCAGTGCCCGAAGAAGAAAATTGAATAGATGTCAACAATCCTTGAACAAAAAAATATTTATCTTCCACAAAGAGTAAAGAAGTATGATGCTGGACAACTGACAGAAGATCATGAGAGGTGCCATGCCTTGAAGGAAGGCCTCACTTGATCAAAGGCTTACTTGATATATTTTGGAGCATCCAACCACATGGTTTCTTCCAAGTAATCCTTCACCACTCTCAATCTCATAGGAGGACCTATTATTCATATGCGTGATGACCGCTTGACCGCGTGACCGCATTAACGCATTGGAAGTGAATTCGACTCCATTGTCATATATTAAGGTCATGATATTTTTTTCATATAAGTTTTCCACAAGAGCATTAAATTATTTTAATCTTTTAAATATTTTATCTTTGTCTTTCAGGAAGTAAATACAAGTCTTGCAGTAGTAGTCATCTATAAAAGAAACATAATACACATACCCACTTAGTGAAGTGTCTGGAATTGGAGCGCATACATCTAAATGAACAATATACAAGATTCCTTTTTCTTTACCTTTTCTACTTGTAAATGGTTTCTTGGTGTTCTTCCCTTGATCCCATCCTTTGCAAACTCCTTCATGATTGACTTGTATTTCTGGTAAACCTGTGACAACCTTGCTCACAATTGGTAGTGCTTTGTAGTTCACATGAGCAGGTCTTTTGTGCCATAATTCACATGGGTTGATTGTACTTGATGTTAGGGTTGATTCTATATGTCCCTTTATCTTGTAAACTCCTCCTTATTCTAATCCAATAACAACTGCATCATCTATTGTCTTTCCTTTTGGACACATAAGTGCTTCTCCATCTACAAAGGAAACTCTGAAGCCCTTCTTATCTAGATATGAGATAGAAAGTAGATTATTTTTCAATCCTGGGACATATAGGACTTCCTTCGTCTTCATATACTTCCCTGAGTCCAATTTGTAAAAGGATTCTCCCATTCCCTTGATGGGATATTGATAGTCATCTCCAAGATTTACTTTATAAGGAGAGTCTTTTTGGACAAGACTTTGAAAATAGTATTTATAACCTGTCATATGTCTGGAACCTCCACTGTCTACAAGCCAAGTGTCACTTCCATGAGATACTGATCGAGTAAGGGATGAGATCAAGACATATTATTCACTGGAGTATCCATATTTATTTCTCTTTTCTTTGTATGAGTCATCATATTCTATTGCATGGGCATGGAACTTCTTATTTTTCTTCTTTTAGTGGACAATTTCTTGTAATGTGTCCCATCTTATGTCATATGAAGCATTCAAAAGATGAGAATTCTCTTTTGTGTCTTGAGTTCCTTTGAATATTTTGATCTATTCTGGGATATTGACCATAGACCTTACTCTTCTTTGATTCTTTCTTTGCATGAGCTGCCAAGGCTTGATCTTCATCATCATTTAATTTTTCCTCTCTATTGGCTATGCTTCCTTCTTCCCACACACACTCCTCACAAAGTATGTTGAACTTGGTGAGATTTCTTCTAGCACATATAAATTTGATGAAATATTCCCAATCCTTTGGGAGACCATTCAAGGTGGTCATCACGACTTATTCTTCCTCCACAATGTCACTGATAGTCTCCAATTGTTATTTGATTTCAGACACTCTTCTAAAGTATGACTGCATGGTTTCTCCCTTTTGAATATTCACTCCCTTGAGTTGATTACTCAAGATCATTCTTTTGTTGATGTTCTTTCCTTCAAATAGATTTGTCAGGGAATGAAACTTTCTTTTGGAGTATTCTTTGATGATACTTAAGGAATCAAATGATCCTTGATGGACTCAGCTATGATCCTTTTGACTTTGATCATGTCCTTCTTGTGCTTGGTATTTGCTTCATCTTCATCTAGATCATTGACCTCTATTACAAAGAGAAAATTCCTATGGCTTGGGGGTACCACAACAGACAGTATGACACCAAAAATCAATATTTCCCAACACACAAGAGAACTAAGTAAATATAACACTAAGGGATATAGAATCATACCTTGTTCTGGACGATTGAAGTAGATCCCCATTGATCTTTTCCAATGCAATTGCAATTATAATTTGGTCTCAACAACAACAAAACAAAGCAAGCATGAAATATATAAATGTGTTATCACTACTCTATCATATATAATCAATCATGTATAAGAAATTAAATACATCCATGGATTCAATATTCATATTCAAAATGCACATGAATTAAACAGGAAAAGATATTTCTATTAATAAGTCAGAGATATAATAGTGACAAACTCTATTGGCACTTCTGCGAATCGAAGAATCTGAGTCCTCCACCTGGGCCTCCACCACTTCAATCCTCCATATCTCAATAGTAAGATCACAAAGAAAAGGAAATATTGGGAAGAACACTATGTGCTCCAAGGGATAAAGGGATCTAGACTCAAGTATAAGAAAAGCTAAGGAAACAATGGACTATAGTTTCCTTACTCTTCAATTTCTCTTCCTTCAATGTATCCAAGGGGTTCCTTATATAGCACTCCAAAGAGGTAATGGAGGGTCAAATCCAAGAGTTCTCAAGGCATTTGGAAGGCTAAGAGTCAAGCTATTTGGACTCAAATGAGGAAAACTCAAAAAATATTTTTCATTTTGCACACATCCTGATGTACACGAGCTTGAGGTCAAAAGCTACGTATACACACAGGTATTGCTTCAAAAGTCACGTATATGTATAAAAAAGCAATTTTTGGGGATGATCTTGGAACATCAAATCATAATATAAGTCTATGGGGTCCAAAGAGTCTACAAAGGGACAGGGAATGCCATAAATATGTGATCTACCTGGTGTGGTAAAATCATCCATAACATATGCCCCTAATGTGTGAGGTCAGAGGGGTAACATGATGGCCTAAATACATTATAAAATCCATCCTAGAAGTGGATTAATGAAGACCCAGGTGGAAGAACCAGCCACTCATAAGTAAAGTAAAATAATCAATCTTTGCATTTGACTGCAAATACATGTAGCAGTCCCAGATATATAAGAGTACAATGGCCATGAATAGGAATGATATACAAAGTGTCATGTGTGGTCATCGCCACGTACAATATACAATGGATCAAGATCTCCATAATGAATGAATATATATGATATACACTGGAAACACTGGAATCATGATCACAAGAGATAAAATATCATGAATACTGGCACGATCAAGGAGGTAGCATATGTGGAATGCCACCAAGCTGGAAGGTTTTCTACACAAACCGCTACGAGTACATGTCCTACTATGTGAATAGACATGTCAAGGTTGAACATAGTAGTCCATCGTCTGATTACTGGTCATTGATGTATACTATTAATAGACGTGAGATAACCCATCGATAATGAAAATGGGAATCAAGGTACAAAGTGCAATCTAACAAGTGTGAATAGATGTGTTGAGGTCGAACACTTGAAAGAATCCATCAATCAGGGGACATTAATGTATTCCCAAAAACTGTCGATGGTGAGAGAACCTACCACTGATGACTGTAAGTCTCAAGGCACTCAAATGACTCTAGACTCCTATTCCAGAATAAATGATCTGATGTCGATGGAATGGAATTTGCTGGAAGGAGGGAATTAAGGAATCCCCCATCAACCAACACGAGGTACTCACCAAGGGTGTATAATGTGGAAGAACTCAACGAACAAGATGTACACAAACTAGTAACAGTACTAGGACTGACCGACATGCAAAGTCAATATAACTGATGAATGACCGACTCAAGTTTCAACTTCCTTTGAACAAGAGCATAAGGCAAGTGGTGACTGAAGGTAGGCAACATGGACTTGATATGCAAACTGGGACATATCTATGACACATGATGAATCAATAGAGGCTCCATGGGGACTGGAAGCGTAAACAGTCGACGGAGATAAACTCAGAGTAACGAGTACATCTCCTAAAGTCAAACTAATAACCCAACCAACGGATGTGATAGATAGTGCTCTATTCGAAGGCAACATGACTCGACTGCTGCCAAAGATAACATCTTTTTCCCGTCCTTATTTTTACGTTTTTTAATTTTTTTGGACTTTTTAGATATTTTGAAAAGCTTGAAAAATAATAAAAGTGCTTTATAGTACATAGCTAGGAGGATACGAGTGTCAGGGATAGGAAAGCTAGCTCCAAGCAGTGGAACATACCTATGCTCAACGCAAGGAAACATGTGCAGGATAATGAAACTTGAGGGAAGGCATCCTCTCTGTAAAGGGTTGATCAAGCTACAAAGGATATATAAAAAGGATATGCTTGGCTAGACATGAGACAAGATCGGGCTATATGGCTGATAACTTGAAGTCAAGGAGTTGACATAAAGCTCAAGAAGGAAAGAAAAACTCATGAAATGCAATTAAAACTTGATATATACAAGGGATTCCCTATGGGGAAAGCTAGCATAAAGTTCAATAGGAGTATGAAGCTCTTGCTCAAGTACATGGTGGGACTAAAAAGGGACTCCCATAACCTAAAGGAGGCATCTCAACATGGGTACCAAATGTAAAAAGGATATAACTAGGGTACCCATGTACGGGAAAGATCTACCATTCACACAATACCACTTCTAACAACATCATGAAGGTTCTGTGATATCACGGAATGGGTTCATACCTAAGGTTAAAATGAAATGATCATAAGGTAATGCAAAATGCAGGAAGATGTGAAATCCTAACCTATATGCCAGTTCAGACATTATACATGTAATAGGCACGAATAGATCAAAGACTCGGTCAAAACACGCTTAAAAAAGGCCCCTACAACACCATATTAGTCCAAACGGTCCGGAAATGGTCAAAACTATAGAAAGTGGGTAAAAATTTCAAAACAATTTCTATAAAATAGTGAAAAAATAAAATTTTCCATACCATTTGAAAATTTACCCACCATAGTGCATTTGAGACCAAAAACTTCAAAAGCTGATTCTGGGAGCATCGGTCAACAGAATCGCATACCGTCTGGTTCAGCCTGGAGCTCATGCCCTTCTCTTCCATTTGCATGTTTTTATTTTTAAATTTAATGGTCAATTTTTATTCTTGGTCCATCCCAAAGGGGGCGGTTATGGCCCACACAAAAATCAGGTGTTTTTGCATGTATAGGGCTGGGTATATGTGGAAAATACCATGATACCCACGTACATATGCAACTGTTTTGAAAAGAGTCGCATACAGAGTCGTAAACAAGAAATTCAAAGGCATAGACTGATGGAACTTGGAATTTCTTATGCAAGATGGTTCTAGAATGGAGAGAGCGTGAACATGGTGATGTTGAGGAGGCTGTGCTAGCTTATCTCATGGCTCAACAAATGTTAAGGGCTTGTGGATTATACAAGTTTTGGCACCTTGGAAGCTTGAGGGAAAATCCAAGGCTACTCCAGCTACTAGTGGATTACTGGTATCTTGACTCGGAGACATTTTAGCTAGACGGGATGCCCCTCAGCCTCGAGGCTAAGGAAATTTACTTTATCACAGCAATGTCCCGCCGAGGGGAGGTGGTAAATCTATGGCCTCGCGGGATAGGAGTTGGGCTCAATATCAATGAGTACATTGTTGTATATTGTGTCCTAGATACGAAAAAGGTTGGGAGCCAAATCCAAACCAACTCAATCCAAAACCTTGAGTTGAAGGCCATACTGTTGGCACTGGGCAGGATAGTGGGATTGGCATATCTCCACCAGGAATCAAGGCGTTTGATGTTCTATGCAGTTGATTGTATGTGTCCTAAAATATATGACCGGAGTACCTCACTACTGAGCAACATGAAACAACAACTTACTGACTGCAAGATGGGGTGGGTGAGGAACTTCGGTTACGGAAGCATCTTTAGTGCTTTATTTTTTGAGCATGTGTTGGGGCTAATCCCAAGAGTTGAGATTCCCCTACATGGAGTTCAAGATCCAGCTCAACTATGCTGGGAAAATGTCACGCGGAGACTAGGAAGGGGGTGGGTGGCCAACCCCTACCCAACAGACTTATTTCTATGGTGGCGTAGACATATCATCACCATATATGACTATCCCTATGCAGGGATCAAATTCTGTGGAGATCCAGACATGCCCATACCACCAGGATTTGCATATGGAGAGATAGGTAACGAATCTTGACTCCAACTTGTTTTTTGAATTATTAATTTTTTTTGTGTTTTTTGATATATGGAATCAAAAAGACATGTTTTTGGTGTTGTGACATATAGTGAGACTCTATCATGTACATGCAAATGTGGGACCACGATGGCCAGATGGTTTCCCTCATCATAGACGAAGGGGAAGAGGAGATGAGATCATGGGTGTGGATGCGGAGCATATGCTCCGAAGCATTCACATGAACTTCATTTGATTGACACATAGAGTTCCCATGGCACAAGTTGAGGACTTTTATGAGGCTATGCAGCACCTGGTGGTTGGAGTACCATGGGCATGGGTTCGTTTGTTTCTCCAGCTAGCTAGAGACGTAGTTTGCTACCATGATCAACACCCTCCTCCCCCACAGGATTAGAGACTTGGGTTGTATTTTTTTTTGTATGACCGTGTAGTATATATTGGTGGCTAGGAAGCCTCAGTTTTGTATATGACACTTATGTATTTTGACACCACATTTTTGGACATATATTTTAATGAAAAATACCTATGATGATTGGTTATTATTTTATTTAGATGTGTAAATGTGTTTTGTGAATGCTTCATCGTCTGTGAAACAAATTCCAATATAGTACATAGTTAGCATATGAATCAGCAACTTGATTAAAATTTATTGTAATATGGATGTATGTTATGTTCTCAAATTGTCATTCAAGCAACCTGACATGCAAGAACCTTCACAACAAAGTTGGATCCCTAACATGATACAAGACATTAAGCTGTGAAACGACTAACAGTGAATCAAGATGTACCTCAAGAGAGTGAACACCATGTGAAATGGAATCACGCAATAACTCAATAACGACAATATAATCTACAACATTGTTTGATGAAGTTCATAGAAAAACCCCTCCTAAAGACAATACTTGACCCATAGGGGTATAAATCACCAAAGCAGCTGAAGTTGAGTTTTGAGTGTGGCGGCTAGCACCATCAACAAATCCTACATAAACCGAAGACTCCGTCGACATCTGCCACAACAAATGGAAGCTAGTAAACAAACTCGATCACCATAAGTAGACCAAAACTATGCTATGTAAATGTACAGTAATATACAACAAATCAACATCGCCGGCTGAAAATCATGCATAGTACTTCTTAAGTTAGAGCCCTTTCTAGGCTTCACCAAGGATGTCCCTTATAATCAACTAACTCGTAGGCACATTTCTCTAACACCCGCTTAACCACATAAGGACCATGCCACATGGGATTAAACTTTCCTACCCCCAAGGGTTCCTTAGCTTCGCCCCACAAGAGAACCAAGTCACCTTCACTAAACCTCCTAGGACGGACATAATTATCATACTGGACCTTAACATGACACTTGTTAATCTCAAGAGCCACTAAAGCATCTTAACACTGCTCCAAGTGTACCAAACGCTCTTCCAATGCAGAAGTGTCTACTAAAAGCTCCACCACTATCTTCAGTGAAGGGATTTTGCACTCAACCGGTAAGATTGACTCCACCCCATGCACAATATGATAGGGAGAAAAACTGGTGGTAGTCTTAATCATGGTTCGATAAGCCCACAAAGAAGGATATAACATGATATGCCAATTGGTCTTGCTTTGTGTGATGGTTCATTGGAGAATGGACTTAAGTGACTTGTTCACTGCTTCAACCTGTCCATTCACTTGAGGATAGTAAGAAGAGGAATGCTATTGATTATACCCTAACTTCGAAGACAACTCTTCTATCATATTATTTTGAAAGTGCCTGCCATGGTCAGTGACAAGCTCCCTCAGAAGACTGAACCGGGTGATAATCTGGTTGAATATGAAATGCGTATCTGTCTCACCGTCAGATTTAGTTGATTTAATTATGGGCATAGCCTCTGCCCATTTCGTGAAATAGTCAGCAACCACAATAATGTGATGGTTCCCCCCAGCCGAATCTGGGTTGCAATCCATAAAGTCGACCCCCCACTTTGTGAAGGGACCAGTGGTGATAATTAGATGCAAAGGGGTAGGACAAGAGCGCATATTCCATGCAAACACCCAACAAGGGTGGCACCGCTTGGCTGCATTAACATAATCTTTAAATATGGACGACCAAAAATAACCTGCTCTCAAAATATTTTGAGCTGTAGGAAGCCCAGTTAAATGACCACCACATGCCCCTCTGTGGCAATCATTCAAAACAACCTCAGCCTTTTCATGAGTTAAGCAATGATGCAAAATGGAATTGACCCCACAATGGACAAAGTGTTATCAACAATGAGGTAATTCTTCGCTACATGATGTAGTCGTCAACGCTCATCTCGTGAGAGGTGAGATAGAACCTTCAAGGTTTGCAAGTAGATAATGATGTCCCCTTACCATGGGTCCGCAGTTGAGATGAGAAATATGTGCTAATCAATTAACGAGTCCTCATGAGCCTCTCCCTCATCCAAACTTGAAAAATCAAATATAATCTCAGCAAAAATCAATGACTTCTTCAACTTCGCCAAAACAAACTTGAGGTCAAATTCTTGCAATATAACAATCCATTTATTATACTTTCCCCCTATCATCCTTCTGGTGAGTACGAACTGAAATGGATTAATGTGAGCTATAACAAAAGTCTAGTGAAGAAGGATATAGTTCCTTATATGTTGAACTACATGGATGGTAGGTAAAGCCAACTTCTCAACATGGGTATAACAAAGCTCCGCATCAATAAGGTTTCAGCTAAGATAGTAGATGGCATGCTCTGTTGGCGCAAACCTCACCAACAAAACCCATTCAATAGGGGTTTCCGTTCTTTTGACACCCAGCTCGCCGCAATCTCCTTGATCATCGGCCTAGACAGGTTTTACCCCATCCAGCAACACCCGCAGAGTGGATGAAGTCTCACCTGATATGTTTAAGGGAGGGTTGGAGGAACCAAGTTTCCATAGTATAGAGGAGGATTATGGCATTGATGATTCATTAGATTAATGACTAGAACATAATGTTGTGCGTCATTCATTCATAACTGTAATAGATCTACCAGTGCAAAACATATCAGAAAATATGACCACATTCATAAACGGTAAAACATCGCTTCATAGATCCACATTTAAGATTCAATTAGCATTCATCATTAGATTTGAAGGAACACAAAGACGAAAAAATACAAAATAAGATAACAACTATTCAGATCAACATCCATCTTATCATATTACTTCTGCGCAATCAACCACAGATAAAAAACAGATAACAATTTATCTCCAGACAAACAACAACTTGTTCTCTCTTATTCTCTCTCTTGATACGTCTATGCATACCTTGATTGATATCTATCTCATTCAAAATTTGTCTATATATAAGCTTGCGCCTTTATATTCATGGTCCACTTATAACTAACTTATAACTAATTCAACTGAATAATGACCAATATCCACAAAACATGGTCAACAAGTACAAAAAGTGACACAAAATAATCAAAAGTAGTATATCTTCGGCCTATCACACTATCTTCGTCTTGCGCAGTGTCTTTTGAGATTACGCAACATCTGTGATGTTGCACAACTTACCCCAACCCCTTTCCAATAGACCCCCAACATAGTCTTGTGGCTCGTCCTCAAGCCACGTCAGGTGGACTTGGTTTACTGGTTGATTTTGATTTGAAGTCTTCCTATTGCTAAGAAATTTATGTGACTTGCACTCTGAATTTATCAGCAAAATCCTAACATGTAAGGAGATCATGTTTCAATGAGTGCTCCACCATATTTTCGTTAACCTCTTTCTTTCCATATTCCATAGCCTACAGTGCAATGACTTCTTTTCTCGACAGTTGTGCACCAATCTCTTGGAACTCGTCGAGCTAGTCACTGCATTTCCGCAGTCGCTCCTGTGCCTTTGCAACTCGCTATTGGAGCTCTTTCAGTTCATCAAATCGTGTGATTGACACAATTGGTGGAATTTTCCTTAACACCGTATTCAATGTTTCCAACTGGTTCTCCACTTCCTGCAGCTACTTGGTGAGTTGATCCAGCTGCTCATCTTGAACGACACTACCCCAAAATTGTGTCGTTTCCTCCGCAACCTTCTTTGCATCTTGCTCCATTTCATTAAACTGTGCTGCAATCTATTCAATGATAATCTTCCATTCTATGACCTGCTCTTATGGTGTCTTTGGGTAAACCATAGCATTCAAGAGGTTGTTGTCCAAATGGAGCTATGCGATGACTTCTCCGAGTCGCTTGGCCTTGGCGACTACATTTAGCTCTGTTGTGCTTTCATGTATGTACCGACATGCATCTGTAATGGTATATTCTACCTGCCCCTAAATCATAAATAGATGTGCCTTCTCAATAACAAGGCAGAGGGTTTCCTTTTTCATCTCAGTAATTTCTGTAGCAGCCTTCCTTTCCAGTTCCTTCTATGCGGTCTTCAATGCAGTGATCTCCTGTACTTTTTCTGATGTCAGTTGCTCCCTTACCCATCTCAATTCCTCAAGTTCCTTCTTCTTTGATTCACTTTCAGTCTACGACCATAAGTACTAGTCATTGAGATCCTTATGTCTATCTGTTAGAATAATCAACCCATAGTTAACTACCTTAGACATTAATTAATCCATGTTTGTCTTATTTTCCTAGTTTCCATATTCCACCTTATGCAAGTTGTCCTCCACATGTCCAAAGTGGTCAAAATTGCTAAAACTGAGTCATGGAGTTCTTTGGAAACCTCTTGGAATCAATTCTACTTTATTCTTGGCCTTCCAAGCGCATGTCTGATTTTTTTGCTTTATTGCTTGCTTTTGCTGAGTTTTAAGGCAATTGGGAAAGTTTGACTAGGTGAAGTTAACTTGTTTTTTGTCCTCATCATCCTCCACTATTTTTTCCTAATAAAAGCATGTATGAGTTTTCCTTCCATCACCTATTATCTTTCCTAATTGATTTTTCCAATTCGTGAGCTCCTAGACAGATTTGGAAGCTTTTTTATGCACCTATGGGGGATTTGCTTAGATTTAGTAGGCCTGTTTTTGACCAATTCGAATGGAATCCCAATGCATTCAAATATCTCATGTAATTATTTATTTTTGCAGCCTATGACTTCATAGGTTTGGATATTTTACACTTATTCAGTACAGATTAGTGTTCTGCTCCATATTCAGTCTCCTTTGTGTGTAATTTACATGTGTAATTGGCAATTTTTGTGAGTGTAATTGTTCTAACACCTGGGTTAAATTTCCACATGGTATCAGAGCCTTTGTAGATCAATTTCTCTCCTTACAATTTGTTATTTCAGGTTCGACATCATTGACTAGGAGCATTCTGTTGACTGAAGGGCAAATTTCTGAGCTATGGATCAATCTCAGAAGATCATCTTGACTCCATTTAAATTATTTGAATGGAAAGCAGAGATGGAGATAATGTTGAGAGAAAAAGGCCTCTACAGAGTGACTATGGAAATATAAGCAGATCCCAATGCAGCTACAGAGAAAATTAAATGGCACAACAGGAGGATGAGGCCTATGGTCTCCTGTGTCTGAGCATATCCAGAGACCTCCTTTTCCATCTTGATGGATTAACATCACCAAATTAAGTATGGGAGAATATTGTTGAGATTTTTGGTAATACAGATGAGATGAGGGGACATCAAATTGAAAATGAATTGATCTCCTTGAGTCCCAACAGCTTCGAATCCCTGCAACTCTACTTTTCAAAATTCAAAGCCCTTGTTTTGCAGCTAAAATAGTGTGGAATTGAAAAGAAGGAGGAGCAACTAGTTTTGGCCATACTTTCAAAGCTTGGCCCTGACTATTCAGTGTTTGTCTCGACCTTCCATGCCACAAAGTTTACAGCTCGAGCGTTGAAAATGCCTAGCCTTGCATATTTCATGGAATCTCTCACACAAGAACAAGACAAATTGGTGATGATGGGCACCATCAAACCTTCCAAACACCAAGCTTTGATTGCTGGAGACTCAAGGGTGGATTCAAAAGGAAAGAAGAAATATAAGAAGCCACCTAAGAAAAATAGAGACAAGAATAAATCTCCAGAGGAGCCCCAAGGTTCCAAGAAGAACCCCCAGAAGAAGAAAAACAAAGGAGAAATGAGCAAGTGTGCATACTGCAGTAAGGGAAATCATCCTGAAAGCTCCTACATGAAGAAGAAAATTGACATGCTGACCCAAATCCTGGAGAAGAATGGCATATCCCTTCTTGATAGCTCAAAGAAGAGGGAAGGAGGATCAAATTCAGAAGACAGAGAGAGAGTTCATGCATTGGTTGCTAGCACATCAAGCTCACCTAGTTTCATCATTGATTATGGAGCTTCAAGACATATGGTTTCGACCAAGGAGGCATTCACCTCACTTGACATGTCGAAAGGTCCACCAATAGTACTAGGAGATGACTCTCTCACTAAAAGTTTGGGCAAAGGGAAGATTGATCTTGACCATGGTAAGTTCAGCAATGTATTGTATGTTATAGGTCTTGCCTCTAACCTCTTATCAGTGTATCAGATGACCCACACAGGGTCTCCAAACAAGGTCATATTCTCCCCTGATGATTTTGAGATCACAGAGATCTCAAGTGGTAAATTCAGTGCAAAAGGAGTTGCAAATCACACTTCGAAGGTATACATGTTCTCACACTTCCTACCCTACTCGAACCCCTCTGCTTTTCTGATTCATGCTAATGAGGCAAGCAAGATTTGACATGAAATATTTGGCCATCTTAACTATAAGTATATTTTTTATCTTAGTGAAAAATAAATGGTCATAGGGTTACCCAAGATTAAGTTTTCCAAAGGAGTCTGTCAAGGTTGCATATTAGGAAAACACCCAGAGCATAAATTCGAGAAAGCTAGTCATGAGAGAACCTCTGCACCTCTTGAGTTGATCCAAAATGATGTTGCTGGCCCATTTCCTCATATGTCAATGAGTCAGGCCAAATATGCATTGACATTCATAGATGAATTTTCCAGGTACTACTGGGTTTACTTCCTGAAACACAAGTATGAAGTTTTTGGCCTCTTCAAAGTCTTCAAGGATTTGGTTGAAAACCAGTTTGGGAGGAAACTCAAGGTCCTCAGATATGACAATGGTGGTGAGTATGTCAAGTCTGAGTTCATTCAATATTGTGCAGATGCAGGTATTCATATGTAGCATTCTTTCCCTTACACACCACAACAAAATGGTGTTGTTGAGAGGAAGAACAGATCATTGAAAGAGATGGCAACCTGCATGATGGAGGATAAGACTTTGCCACCAAAGTTTTGGGACGAAGCTATAAAATGTGCAGCCTATATCTAGAATAGGGTGCCTCATAAACAGCTTGATGGTATGACTCCTTTTGAAGCATGGAGTGGGCACAAGCCAGATGTGACCCATTTCAGGATTTTTGGCTCAAGGGCTTGGGCTAGAATTCCAATAGAAAAGAGGAAGGCTTTGCAGCCCCAAAGCCAAGAGTGTCTATTTGTTGGGTACTCTAAATATTCAAAAGGATACAAGATGATTAATTTGAGCACAAACAAATCCTGCATTGAAAGGAGTGGTCAATTCCAAGAAGAACCTTTAGCAACAGTGGAAGTTGGAGAATCCTCTTCACCACCAGAACCATTGAATGTAAGTGAAGAGATAGTTGAATTTGCTGATTCTGATATGTCTGATAATGATGATTTAATTTCATATCCTAACATTCCTACAAGACCAAAATGGGCAGCAAAGACCATTCATGCAGCTGGAGAACTAGCTGGAAATCCTAGTGATCCTAGGAGGACTAGATCTTAGTTTGAGAGTGCTCTGTGTATGAAAGACCCTTTGTTTGCAGAGAAATGCTATCTGATGGTTGAATCAGACCCACAGACATATGAAGATGTAGCACATTGTTGGGCCGAATTAATGTCGTTTTAATTCCATTGCAGTATTTTCCCAACCGTTTAATTTATCAATCCGAGGTTCGTAGTCTTACGAAGCACTTGCAAAGTATATGCAATACTGAAGTGAAATTAAGCTAATCTAACCCCCTGTGAAACTAATACTAATCTAATCTAACCCCCCTTAAACTGAAACAAGCAATTGCTAATCTAATGCTGGAAGATGAAACACACGGCTGAAAGTAAATTGCATAAAAGAAAGACAACATATGAAGAGCAACAAGACAAGACATGTGAGCTCACATTAAATTACATCACAAGAATCAATCATAAATCATGAAAGCATCAAACCAAGATTATGAACAAAAGCTAAGAATTCCCTTCTCCATATTACAAAGTCAAGACTA
>LPNX010928343.1:155266-183612 GCA_001517045.1 Pseudotsuga menziesii
CTGCGTCCCAACACATATGATCCAATATGGAAAACAACCATGAAAGAAGAGTTCAGCTCACTCCAGAAGAACAACACTTGGGAGCTGGTTGATCTTCCCCCAGGGAAGAAGCTAGTTCAATGTAAGTGGGTTTAAAAAACCAAGTTTTCTGCTGATAGTTCACCTTTGAAATATAAGGCAAGATTGGTAGCCAAGGGCTACTCACAGGTACATGGCATAGACTACAATGAGACCTTTGCACCAGTGGCAAAGATGGACTCCATCAGGCTAGCCTTAGCCATTGCAGCTTCGAAGCAGTGGGAGGTACATCAAATGGATGTGAAGTGTGATTTCCTAAGGAGATCTTACTGAAGAGATTTACATGCAGCATCCTCAAGGCTTTGCTACTAATCCATCTCTTGTGTGCAGGCTAAAGAAATCATTGTATGGGCTTAAGCAAGCCCCCAGGGCTTGGTAGGCCAAGATTGATGGCTTTTTGCTGTCATTGAGTTTTGTTCCATGCAAGTCTGATCCTAATGTTTATTTGAAGTTGATTCATGGTTCTTTGATGATTATTGTCTTGTATGTAGATGACCTTCTCATTACAGGAATATCAAAGGATGAAATTGCCTCCTTGAAAGATGCAATGAACCATGCATTTTCTATGATTGATTTGGGGTTATTGAGCCAATTCTTGGGTCTCGAGATTTCCCAAAACAAACATGGAATAAAAGTACATCAGTCCAAGTATGCTTTGGATTTTCTAAACAAGTTCAACATGAAATATTGCAAGCCAAGCAACACTCCCTTCCTTTCAGGAGTTAAGCTTGAAGAAGCAGATTCTTCTCCTATGGTAAATAATACACCGTATAGGCAACTGATTGGGTGTTTGTTGTACCTTACACATAATCAACCTAATATTTATTATGCAATAAATGTGGCTTCAATATACATGGATCAGCCTCATGAGATCCATTGGAGAGCACCCAAAAGGATCCTTAACTTTGTTCAGGGAACAAGGACTCATGGGATCTTCTACAAAGCTAAATCTGATCTTGATTTGATTGGGTTTACTGATAGTGATTGGGCAGGTGACAACACAGATCAAAATTCAACATCGGGATATGCGTTCATGCTTGTTGAAGGACCAATTAGCTGGTTAAGCAAGAAACAGAGTGCCATTGCACTCTCATCTACAAAAGCAGAGTACAAAGGAGTTGTAAATGCAGCAACTCGATGTTTATGGTTGCAGGGGTTACTTGGTGAGTGTGGCTTCGAATCAGAATACTCAACTATTATCTATTGTGATAATCATAATACCATTCAAATCTACAATGATCCAGTTTAGATATAGAGAACCAAACACATTGAGATCCATATGCACTACATCAGACAGAGTGTGCAAGATGGCACCATTCACCTACTCTTCTGTTCATCTTCAGAACAAGTAGCAAACATCTTCACCAAATTTTTTTGTGAGAATACTTTCAGCAATCTCAAATCACTACTGGGGATTACTGATCATGCTGTGAAGCATGATTGATGAAAATATTTTCAAATTTTGTTTTACTGTCCATGTTTAAGGGAGGATTTTTCCCACTGGGTTTTTGCCTCTTTCCTTGGTTAAATGGACATCCAGTATGTAAAGGGTGACTAAGCCTTGTTGCTATGCCCTATAATTTTATGATATTTTACTCGTAAGTCAAGCTGAAGGGGTGGTGTTAGAATAATCAACCCATATTTAGCTACCTTAAACATTAATTAATCCATTTTTGTCTTATTTGCCTAGTTTCCATATTCCACATTATGCAAGTTGTCCTCCACATGTCCAAAGTGGTAAAACTTGCTAAAACTAAGTCATGGAGCGCTTGGGAAACCTATTGGAATCAATTCTACTTTATTCCTGGCCTTCCTAGCACATGTCTACTTTTTCTACGTTATTGCCTGTTTTTGCTGAGTTTTAAGGAAAATGGGAAAGTTTGACTAGGTGCGTACCTCATCAAAACCTTCCTGGGTGGACTGTCGCATCGCTTTTGCTACTGTATCAGACAAATTTGTGATATATTTAATGAGTCGCTGTAGTTGTGCCTCCATCACTACTCTAGAGCTACAGCTCGCATCCTGCTCCATTTTCTGCTTGGTCCTACTCTCTTTTAGTATGCGATGTGCTTCCATATTAGTGTCGATTGATGACTCTCCATTAGAATCATGATGAATCTTCCCCTTGCACAAAGGCTCTTCAAGGGCATATGCTGGTGGCCCCATTGATACTTCTTCCATGCTTACTAGTTCACGCCACTCAGCAGTCCACTCTTGAACCATTGTGTCCAGTTCTTCATCAGTCAGTTTATAGTCCATTGGGATCCATTGCTTGTCAGGATCACGTCAAGCCTAGATCTGAATACTATGAGGCCCAACAGTGAACCGCATAATGCGCTGATATTTTACTGCCACTGCATCTGATAATCACAGAACTTTGACCACTTCTTCTTGTAACATCTCCCAATAGACCCAAAAATGGATTGCGTAATTTGCTTGTTGACTGGGCTCCTCTACCCACCACAAATTTTGGTGTCTGACACCTTAACAGCTTCAATAGTCATTCTTTGATAGTACTTTAGCTCCATCCATGCCACTAATGCAATTAAAATCAATAAGAAGATATAAGTGAAAGGTTGCTCCCCGACCTGGACAGCGAGCGCGTCCTCAGTCAACTGATTCAACAAAAAGAGGGACCGGTTCATTTGGATTCCCTCATTGCATTGCTGTGCACATGCAATCACTCCCGAAGTGCACAGAATCAGACGATTATTTCTGACAATTTTACTTGCCAAGATCTGTGCACCAATATGCATCATCCTATCGTTAATGCTGTCAATGCGATATGCTCAGCCATCAAGTTGCAATTCATATCGCACCTTCAATCGTGTAGAAAGTCGCTTATCATTTTCCCTTCCTTTGAAATATTGTGATGGGTCTGGCCCATCCTTAGGTAACTCCGTGATCTCTGAAATCAAGTCCATCGTAATTACGATTGGTGTGTCTAACCAGAGTGTTCCTCCATGAAAACATGCCAAAATCTATTTGATGCATGCATTTTCCTCATTCAACTGTCCAAAATGCGGCATGTTGATGAACCCCAACAACCCAAATTTATCCATCCCTTCCACCCATGGGTGCAGAATACACACAATGGGCCCTCCAGCAACCGAAGGAAACGACTCGTAGGGCTCATCCGCTACGTCCTTCTACAACAACAAATCATGATCCTCATACTTCATCTTCATTAATGCAGAGATAATGTCAATGGTGCACACCATTCCTTTTGGTAGCAGTGACACATTCGGCTTGTACTTTTGGTTTTTGGTCAAGCGTCGAAGCTTGGCATCGAGTCGTGTGGGATAACATACCCAAGGATATCTCTAATGAAAACTCCCTTTGGCATAGATTCCATGGCCCCTGAGCTGGATGGCCTTATCTGTACAGTTCCCTCTCTTTGTGCTCTGATGGAGGTTCATGTCTGCCTCTTCTGCGACGGCATGGAGCTTGGCTTCTAGGCCTTCCTCTTCCCCCGCAGAATCGATGATTATCCGTTTGGCATACTCATGACTTCCTCAAAAATGGAAGTTAGTCGAACTGAGGACTCCTTCTCACTTGAAATCTCCACATTGTCGAGGTTGCTCAGCATTTCGCACCAATACACTGCAATGAGCTAGCTATCATGCACCCTCTGCTTCACTCTGTAATCCACACAACTCGCTCTGAAACTCAGTTTTGCAATCTCAGCAATTTTCTTATCATGGTGATACTCTCACCCCGTGTTGAGTGTCCTCATATAGAATTTCGTTGATCCATCCTTCATCATTACCAAATCGGTCATGGCCATCATGAACAAATCTGTCATTAACAACTCGAATCCGGCGGTGATCCTGTCAATCCAATGGTTGGATCAGCCATAAATGTGTGTGGCTTCATCAAGCACCACCAGCTAACTACTTTTAACTGCCCATATTTATTGTTGATTTGACTAAATCGCAACCCTGCGGCTGTCGCATCTGTCTTCCTAACTGTGCTAATGAATCCTATTCTTGCGCAGCCCCTTCCTTCTGGCACGCCCTTCCTCTTTCTTCCTATCCTACCTCTCTCTCTCTCTCTCTCTCTCTCTCTCTCTCTCTATATATATATATATATATATATATATATATATTCCGCATAGTGTCTCAGGCATTGCGCGGTGCTTCAAGCGGCTGACATTCACTATCTTTGGTAGTACTACCCTGTCTAACTACTATAGTTGAACTACACCCCTAGAGGTAATAGAATTAACAAGATAAGGACCTAACAAGTGTATCTATAACTTACCTGGATTCTTTAAGAACTTGCTATCATATAACAACACCAAACCTCCTTTCTGAAACTGTTTGTTTTTGATATGGTGATCATGCCATGCCTTTTGTCGATCCTTATCAACACGCTGATGGAGCCCTACAATGAAACAATATTCTTCAAGCTATAACAACTACGTTGCGTTCTCTTCTAGCGTGGCTTCATCATCCATGCTTGTTGCTACTACAACATGCAAACTGGGAATGATGTACTCCATAGGCATGACTACCTCTTTCCCATATACCAATTTAAACGGTGTTTTCCTCGTAAATATTTTACAAGTGGTGTGATATGCCCACAACACCACTAGAATATTCAAATCCTAGTCGTCTCAGTTAGCATTACATACCTTTGTAAGGGTATGCTCCAAGATCTTGTTGAATGCTTCTATAGTCCCATTTTCCTGCGGATGATAGGGTGTACTTTTCTTATGCTGTATTTGCAACTCCTCCATTAGCGCTCTGACTGTGTGATTGATAAAATGGATGCCTTGGTTGATCATTAGTATCCTTGGGCATCCAAACTATGTCACAATGTTATCAAATATAAATCTTACTACTGTTGCAGTAGGACAATCTATGACTAGTGCAGCCTCGGCCCATCTTGTCAAGTAGTCTGTTGTTGTGATTATGTATCGCACACCAGTTCTTTTCCCCTGTGGTTTGATTGGACCCACAAAATCCACATCCCATTTATCAAAAGGTTGCAAATTTACCTTTTAGTGGCATCTCATATTGCCGTAATGGCTTCCCCGTGCGTTGACAGACATCGCAAGACTATGCATAGTCTATTGCATCATTATGTAATGTAGGCCACCAGAGACCGGTGTGAAGCACCTTCCTTGTTGTTGCGCACCCTCCATAGTGTCCCCCAACAACTCCCGCATTAGCTTCTGCTAAGATCTACCCTTGTTCATGTGGTAAGACACATCACTGTAAGATTTCATCTGGTCCAAGCTTGTATAACTTCCCAACAATAAATAGGAAGTTCGAGGCCTTGACTACTAGCTGCTTCTTTTGACTTGTTGAAAAATATGTGAGGGCAACTCCTATCAGAAAAAACTGAATGATTTGGTCATAATAATCATCTGCGACATCAAGTCTGAACAACTGTGCATTCGATAGTCCCTCCTTAATGTTTGTTGGTTCTTCACTTGTCTCGATCCTGGATAAATGATCGAGGGCAACATTCAAGCGACCCGGCTTCACAATTATTTCAAAATCAAACTCCTAAAAGAGAAGTATCCAGCAACATATATTCCCCCCCAACACAGGATTATTAACCAGATACTTCAACGCAGAATTGTCTGTAAACATCTTAAAGTGACCTCCTAGAAGGTAATGTATGAACTTTTGCAATGCATAGACCATCGCCAAACCTTCTATTTCTGTGGTTGTATAGTTCTTCTTAGCAAATGATAGCTTCGACTAGAAAAAGAAATTGGGTGATCCAGATCTCCTTCTCCCAGTTGTGCAAGCACTACCCCTAGTGCAACCAAAGATGCATCAACATGAACATGGAACTCCTTGCTCCCATCAGGGAACACAAGTATTGGAACCGAAGTCATATTGGCCTTCAGTGTGTCAAAGCTACCTTGACATTCTGGAATCCATATGAATACACCATCTTTCTTCAATAGTTTCTCCATAGGGGCAATGATTGCAACATAACCTTTAATAAATTTGTGATAGTACCGAGTGTGCCCCAGCGTCTCCCTGAGCATATTTACATTGGTCAGTGGTGGAAAGCTCAAAATGAGTTTTATCTTTGCAGTATCAACCAATAATCCTTGCTTGCACACAATATGCCCCAACAACATCCCAAATGGTGCACAAAAAATGCACTTCTTGGAGTTTAGCGTGATTTGATGTTGTCGAGACCTTTCTAGCATCGGTCGCATATTTTCCAAATGATCCTTGATTAGACCATACACGGTCCAATAATCCATATATACCTATAGCAACTTATGAATGAAATCCTTAAATGCTGCGAAAACAAATCTGGAAAAATTTGCAGGTGCATTCTTCAGCCCAAACGGCATCACAGTGTATTGAAATCAGCCCCACTTAGTGACAAATGTGGTTTTATGTCGATCCTCCTTGGAGATTATGATTTGGTGATAACCAGAGATTCTATCTGTGAAAGAGTACATTTCTTAACCACCTACTCCTTAAAGTACTTCATCAATGAACGAAGTCGGAAAGGGGTCATGCATACAAGAATCATTCAATTTTCTTAAGTCAACACAGATCCAAACTTCACCCGTCTTCTTGTATTGGACCAGCATGGGACTGATCCATTCTAATTCTTCTACCGGCTCAATTATTCTAATATCCAGCATCTGGTCAAGTTCAGCCTTGACCTTTTCTTTGTATCATGGATTCATGTGATATGGCCTCTGTCATACTAGTTTCACATCCAGTTTTAACAGAATCTTCAACTCTCCTAGATCACCCAGTATGCCCTTCATTTCTGAGAACTTTGTTGGAAAGAGATCTTGAAATTCATGTAGCAGGTCTGTGATTTTTACCATGGTCTCCTCATCCCAATAGTTCCCAACACTTGTGAACTTTGGTTTTTCTTCTATCCCAATGTTAACCTTTATGATCTTCAACAGCTGACTCATTAGATCAGTTGGTACATCTGGTGTTGCAACGTCCCTACTTTCTTGTATCTCTGGGATATTGATATTATGTAGCTCATCATCATCTTTAGGTTCGATAGACATGTTATAGCATTCCATTATAGAACCACGTCCCAAATAATCTGAAGTGCATTTTTAACATTAGGGTTAGCATCTGCAAAATAAAAGGTCTGCGCAAAGAAAATCGTCAGCTCCTCCAAAGTGGTGATGTCCCTTCATAGCTCCACTGATACATACCATGATATTGGAATTTCATCGAGGGTGTGAATAAAGGCATGGACCCATTCATCCTTTGGTCATAATGCCCACAATGTTCGGCATTCTATCAAACAGCTGCTAGGGTCAATTCATCCATCATACTACCCAGCATAGTATGCCTCTGCATTGCTGAAGTGAATTGTCATCAAGTGTCAATACTGGGCTCCTCCAGTAATTTTATTTTTTTGGGTTTCCCACCAGCGTGCTGGAGTAGCCTTCAATGCTTCTTCAATGCTATCAATCACTGTGTTTTCGAGACCTTTTCTTCCAAATCCATTAAGAACACAGAAAGTTCAGGAAGCCCTTCATAAACCAGTAGTTCTACAATCTCAGTCACAACATGGCACAATGACTACGTGATTAATCCACACTTCCTAAAGGACACCTCATGCATGAGATTTTTCCAATTCTCCAGCACATCCTCAGAATCAGAAGACCCAGAACTAGCACTACACCAACTAAGTTCTCCATTAGTCGTGGGGTGAATATAATCTTCAGAGATATTATAGGCATCATCCCACCCCCTTCCAACTTCTTCTTTTACTGTTTCAATGTATCTCCCACCTTCATCAGGATCCATAGGCGCGATGAACCTAATATCTTGGTTCTCAAAAGTCATCACCCACTTTTTGAAGTTAATGACTGTGATGCTGTCATTGGCCCATCCAACCCTTATCAATGCATGGTAGGATAATTCCCCATTAACAAATTCAATTACATCGAAATCAGCACGAGTCCTCATACCTTCAACATATACGACCAAGTTAGATATCTATCCAATTGGTTGCATCTTCGCCTGATTGGCTAATCATAGCCGCACAGGGGACCATCCCAACATCAGCTTCCCCATATTTTCCCATGTCTGCTTTGTTAGTATATTTATGTCTTCCCCTAGATCCAAAATGACCGATTCAACTTCATAGTCTTCGATTTGAATATTCATACACATCTCCCTCCATGTCTTCTTCTTATGTAAAGAGTTCATTGTGGACTCCTTACCCAGGTGGCACAACAAATTTTCAATCTCAGCCAAAGAATATGGGTCTCTTGCTAGCGACAATAAACTCTCAAAGAAGTGCTACAAGGTACCATGTTTCCTTGATGGTCTTTCCTTTAGTGTGTAAGCAAAAGTGGAAGGCATTTCATAGACATGTGACTTACCAAGATTTCTTTCAATCGCATCCCGTGCTCCAAAAAATGTTTCCTTTTCAGTTGCGATATCGAACGATGCCTTCTTATATCTAGCCAGTCAAATCTGTAGGAGATCCCATCCTCTCCTATTTTGTCTCCTTCATGGGTGACCACGGAAACATCAACAGCCTCTATCCTGGGCTCTTCTGAGATCGTTGCAACAGTTGGCCCCTTATTCTGGTTCATCAGTGGATTCAGAGTCATCGGTGGATTCTGGTTCACCGGAGGGTTCATAGGTTGATTCACTGTCTAATTATGGAGTGGAACTTGATTCTGTTCTTGGTTCTGCAACTGGTTCTAGTTTTGCATTTGATTCTGAGTCTGTACCTGATCCTGGATATGCAATTGAGGAACATTCCCAGCCTGCCATTGTGTGATTAGCTGTGGGAATTTTTTGACAGTATGGTCAATCATCATACAATATGTACATGAGAAATGCAAGTGTGGGAATCCCCTCTAGTAGTGCCCAAATACCACACAATTGTAACATTGTACTGATCCGCGACCTCGTCCTCCTCCTCGTCTGAAGCTTCCTCCTCTTCCTCGGAATCCTCAATGAAATCCTCCCTATTGCTGGTACTACAGCTAAGATATCTGTTATGGTGGGGGATTTGGCTGCTACTAAACATATTGAGCATCTTGAACATATTGTGACTATGGCATCACCATTTGGTTATACTGTGGCTATGGGGAAAATTGTGGTTGTCGTGCAAACTGTGGCTATGGTGCAAACTGTGGTTGCAGTTTCGAACGTATGAATTGGATCAGCGGTGGTGGTGTATACTGTTGTTGTGGTCAAGAGTTCACCACCATAGGTTGTACCACATGTGGTTGTTGCACTGCATGATGATCTTCGCCCTTCACAAGATATGAATCATATGTCCTGTCCTAAAGTATATCATATGCATGACAAACCCTATAATCATGCACCAGTGATTTACAAAAGGAACAATATAGGTTGGCTGGCTTTGATACTATCTTCTGCATGTAGCTACACTCATCATGTCAGTAGCCATAAACTTGACATATGCGACACCATGGTATGTTTCCACAACTTAATGGGTTCTACGCTCCTAAAACTAGATAATTTCGAAAACTGGGGCAGTTATCTTTGGTGTGTCCATTTGTGTGAGACCGAGTGGAACAAAGATCATCGCGATCTTCTTTTTCCTTCTTGATGTATTGTAAATGAAGCGTTAGATTTTCCAGCTGTGCCTGGATTTGATTCATGCCAACTGTACTCTCTCCAAGTTGGCATGAATAAAAAACACATAAATTCTTTAGTCGAATTGGAAAAATTGACTACAAATATTCGCAAGAAGTTCTCCATACCTTGCAAACACTGAATATGTCTAATGTTACGCGGGGGAGATAATTGAAGTATTGCCTCAACCTTCAAAGGATCAACCCTTATAACCTCCTTGGAAACAATGAACCCTAGTAAGTGACCAGCTTCACACAAAAGATGCACTTATGAGGATTTAACCTAATTTGATAACGGCGACATCTTTCGAAAACCAAACGCAAATGATAACGATGACGCACCCTCATATGAGAGTGATCAGCTAAGTCATCCAAATACACTTCAATAATATTTTTAAGATCATTAAAGGAAAAGGTCATAGCCCATTGAAATGTTTCTCCAGCATTTTTAAGGCCAAAGGGCATCTTCCAGTATGTAAAAGTACCCCAAGGAAAAATGAAAGGAGTATTATGTTGGTACTCAGGTTTAATCTAAATCTGATTATTTCCTAAAAATCCATCCAAAAAGGAGAAAATTTTTCTCCCCGCACACTCATCCAAAATTTAATCAATAAATGGTGTGGGGAAGTTATCCTTAGGATAGGCGCGATTCAAATCTCTAAAATCGGTGCATACATGGATCGTTCCCTGTTTCTTATCCATCGAAACGGGGTTTGACACCCACTCCTTCAAGGGAAAGGGATAGACGAAGCCAACTTTGAGTAACTTCTCTATCTCTTCCTTAATAGTGGGTGCTTTCCTAGGATTCATTGCATGCAAACATTGTCGAACAGGTTTAGCATCCGAATAGGTTTTGATTTCATTCTCAACAATGTGAGGGTCAACTCCTGACATTTCCTTGTACAACCAAGCGAAGACATCTTGAAATTATTTTAAAATATTGGTGTACTCTCTAATCTCATCGAAGGAAAAATCCGCCCCAATGTACACATTTTCAATCTTGCCAGGAACACAAGAAATATTGATAGGCATAGTTGGTGACAAGTTAGCCATTTTCCCTTCAGCATACTTGCTAGGAGAGCCTAATGGGACCATGGGCCTACCAATCTTCTCGCTAAATATCGCCTTAAAGTCATCACTCTCAATATCATCAAGCTTAGGGAGAAAATAAGATCTATGATGCAATTCTCCCCAAGGTTGTTACAACCCATACATAGCCTCAAGAATAGCCTCATCCGATGGAAATATGTCATCAAGGAAGTCATGTGAGTGAGATGACGACACTACCCAAGTAGGAAATGCATAAGGGTCCTCCTCCTCCGTCTGCAAAGAGGAAGGACTAGAATCTACAACCAAACCAAGATTAGCTTGATAAGCCACCATAGTTGTGGACAATAGCATGTTCGTCTTGGAAGTATAGAAACTTCACCTAAAGTACTCGGAGAAGGAAGAGTCCAAGGATCCTCCATATGTGAAGTGCAAAAAGGAACTGAACTCAATGACGTTGAATCCTTACCAAGACTAGAGCCAATCATAAGAACGGGCACAACACAACTAAAAGTTCCCATTAATGAAGGATACATGCCCACCCCAACATTCTCAGTTTCTGGCTGAGAATGATCGATAACCAGCATAGAAGCTCCCAATGATGCTTTTAAACTATAATTATCAAAATATCGTTGATCGACCATCACAATCTTCCCATCCAAAGGAAAACAAAATACTCAGAAGAGTGACGATGCAACCTCTTACATATTGTAAATCCAATTCCTACCCAGTAAAATATTATAGTCAAGGGGTGCATCAACCACCTCGACCTTGATTGCAATGGTCTTCCCTCCCAATCGGACCTCAAGGGAAGGAATAATGTCATGCATCCAAAATGATCTTCCATCAAATACAGTTAACATGGTGCCTGACTTAGACAATGCAGGAGAACCCAATCCCTTCCAACATGACAAAGACATCACGGAAGCAGCAGCGCCTTCATCAATCACAGTGTGCTTGATGGTGTTGTTTAGACACTCCACATGAACCAAAAGGGACACATAGTTAGGAAAGAGAGGCCAGAATCCATGATTTTCAAATTTGATCACTGAAGGAGAGCTTCCATTAGCCACACCAAGAGTAGACAACAAGGATTTCCTTTGCAGAGGATAAGTCTAAAGAAATTCTAAAGTGGAAATTGCACAAGGAGTCTGGCCCAAATCCTCGATGATAGAATAGTTTTGGGTGGCTTGGGCATTAGGATTATGCCCCAAAGGATTCAAGACTCCCTTAGGAATACGAGGCAGAGCTTTAGGCTTATCACTAGGTTTTTCAATACGTAAAGGGCTCTCAGGTGGAGCGGGTTCTTTTCCCAAGTCAGGTTGCGACGTACCATAATCCTTAGAATGATTCACAACATTTTTGACAAACATCATATTAATGCAATCGTGGCCACTAATGGTGTCTGATGGGTTTGGTGTCCCAACAGAAGCACCACCAGGATCCACGGTTCTTGAGTTCATATTCTGATTTTGTGGTATAGGATTTGTCAACACAGTTGGGCCCTATGCGATGAATTTTGAGGCATATTCCATTCGAGGGAACAAGTGAGTGAGGTGATCATCCCCACACATCTTACAAGGAAATTTAAGCTTATGCTTAGGTTTCTTGTCCCCCCTTGCATTATTGTTGTTGTTCTTGTCATTATTATCATTTTCATTCCTATTCCCACCCTTTCGATTATTTTTACCTCTCTTTTTATTCCATCTAGGTTGCTAGTTACCTTTCCACTTCGACAATTGCACTAAAAGTAAATCCGTCATTTGGGTAGGATGAGACGAAGTCGTAGCTTGTCCCGAAGCAGGTTGTTTAACAGACAAATTATTCATTTGGTGTGTAACTGAGCTTCTGGGTTTGGCACTTACGGAGCCAACAATGCCATCGACATGTGGCCCAAGTTTAAACTTAGGGTCAAAATTGGATCTAGATGCGTTCAGTATGATCTCATATAAGAGCCCAGATTGAGCATAAGTCAAATCCAGCTACTGAGCTCTAAAGATAGCTTTTTTCTGATTTTGCACTCCGAATGTGGAAACATCATTCTCTATATAAGGAAATAAATACTTGAGGAACCATTCCAAAAGGAGCTTTGGTGGTATAAAGGCCTTAATCAATCTCTTCCATATATGATCAGATATATGCATGGCTTTATCCTACCGAAATGTCAACAAGATTTCAATACTGACATCGTAACGCACATGTAGCTGAAAGTGATTGAGGAAGGTCATAGCTAGGTCATTAAATGATGTATAAGTCCCCCCCAGGAAACTCTATGTACCACTTTGCCACAGGCCCCATAAGGGTGCATTGAAATAGCCTTAAACGAACCAAATCGTGATTCAAGTAATTCAAAGAGCACCAAAGGTGGAACATCATGATGTGCTCACCAAGATCTTCACTAGCCTTACCTTCGAACTTTGGAATGTCCAAAGGAAGCTTGGAGGGAATGACCAGCCGTGATGGGTCATGATAAACATGATCATTTGTCAATCTCAACAAGTCGGGTAAGTTCAATGTTGCAAGGAAAAGGAGCCTAGGCTGATCCATTTGGTTCGATGCTCCCTGATAGGGATGGCTCACATAGGTTTGATTGTTATAGACACCATGGCCTTAGTCAGTGGGATAATAAAATCCTCCCATTTGACCCATATAGGGTTGTGTATTATAGTTTGGAGTACCTTGAGGCTGGGGTTCTATGAAGCCATAGTTAGGAGACTGATAAGTAGGTTGATACCCAGACCCATAAGGTGTATATGTTTGTCCATAAGACACTCCATAGGATGGTCCATAATCTGGTCCATAAGACTTTACATAAGATGATACATACCCAGCTGAAAAATAAGGAGGAAAATGGACTTGTGACGCTATGGTGTGACCAGACGTGGGACGAACATGACTAACATTAGAACTCCGGCCCAAAGGACCATGTGAGTTAGGAAGAGGATGTGTCATAAAAAATGCATTTGAAGGCACCTGTGTTGAAGAAGATAGAATATGGGAAGGGATATAACTTGTTCCCCCAATATTCACATGTCTAGGATCATTCCCCTGAACAGGAACGAAAGTGCTAGGCCTAGGATGCATGTGTAAAGGAACCTCCACCGCAGGGATGGAAGGTAGAATATGACTAGTGCTACCAAACCTCTCCACCTGGAAAGGAATGGAAGTGCCCCCAGGCGCAACACCAAGGTCAACACCCGATCCGACATTGGGTTTCGGAACAATCTCAGGAATTTCTGGCATGCCATACCTTATTGTGCTAGTGCTAGTGGGTGCATGGTGATTCTCATGGTTCGGACTACGCGACCAATAATGGCAGTTTACGTGCATGTATCCCAGGAATTGTGAAGGATCATCCGGGGATGTCCCATCCATAGAATGGTCTGACCCTACCGGGGTCCCATATGTGCTTGAAGGTTCAACCTCCCATACGTGAGGTGGAATATTAAGGATCTTCGGTATCTCAGGCTCATTGTCACCCATGGTGTGTGAATCAAAGTGAGAGTTAGTCTGCCTGGACTATCTGCTTCTCCATCCCAAACGAGGAGGAGATGTAGAAGGTGGAAGTCCTGCTAAAAAATGAGAACGACGAAGTGTCGCACATAGATACACCATAACTCAACAAAAATAAAAGACTCAATCTAACTACACAACCATAAGCAATCTAGCGTACACAGAGCACACTCCTAATAAAATCTACAACCAAAAGACAAGCAAACCAAGGGGAGGATATTTGAGCTCCCAAATGCAGTAGGTATTCCTCGATTAGGAGAGGCTTGAGACTCCCATACAATACAAGAGAAGGTTCATAACCAATTATAGTGGCCCTCAGCTTCAACGCATAAAGCGACTATGCTATCTAACCCCTACTTGGCCAGGAAACCTACAGAATAACCTCTGCAAGTACCCCCTACGATACCTAAGTAAGGAAACTAAGGTCACCCCAATATAATCAATGCTCGGTTGGACATTCACAGGAGGGACCGACTGTATGGGCAGGGTAGCAAAGCCCCAAGCCTAAAAGTACAACTGGTACCCCAAGGGTGTAGCAAGTGATACCTTAAAGGCCCCCAGATATGAATATGATCATGGAAATATTTCTGGCCCTCATAGAAAGTGACCATGGGTTATCCCAATCACAATCATGCACATTAGCTCCTGCTTGACTCCTATGTAAGAGGAAATTCTTGAGAAACACTAATTATGCCAAGGATTTCTCACTCTCACCTGGACAGTCACCTAATTGTTTGTGTTTAGTAATCTTTAGGAATTAACTCACAATGAACTATTCCAAGACTCTAAATCCTAATCTTATTGGTGAACCTTATAAAATAAAAATGTGTAGTTCATTTTAATTAAGCGTTGATTTTAATGGATGTAATTACTCAAAGAGAAATGGTCGTGCAACTAATGATATTGAGATTCAGCAGTGAAATAAATGTGCACACCTAACAAATAATGCCAAGTGCAATATTTGTAGATTGAAAAACAAGGTATGCCACTACATGAGATGCAAAATTTTCTCTTCAAATGAGAATGCAATCATTCCTAAATGAAAACCTGACTATAATTCAATAAGAAAACCTAATGCAAGTACCATGCGAGTGCAAAAATGCAAGAATGCATAATGACGCCAGAGCAAATTTTTTTTGTATTTTTAGAAATAAATGAGATATAAAAAACACTAGCAGACCATGCAACCACTCACAACAACAGCCAAGAAAGGAACCAAGATAAAAGATACCTAATGCACTAATCCCAAAACAGAAAGGAAAAAATGAATGACAAGAACAAAACCTAATAAAAAAATAAATCAAAAGAGGTCTCTGATCAGAAACAAAGGCTGTATATAGACACCAACAGTACCCAAGAAGACTCAGCAATCATCAAAACTCACCCAGCAACACTCAATCTCCCAAACAAAGCTCAAAACCAAAGCATACACGACTATATGCAGTAAATCTGTGTACATACATGGGAATTCAAGAGAAAACCACATGTATACACGAGTGTAATGAAAATACTTGTGTACAAGAGGAAAAAGGAATAAAAATAGGGAAAACTGATAAGCCAAGACCAAAGTAGTACTTACCAATTTGAGGACTAATTCTGGAACCTCCTTCAGGATGACCTAGGGTTTGATAGTAAAACCCTGTTTTTCAGCTGTGAACACTTTTACGGATGAATGGTGGAAAAGATGTGTCTCCCCATGGTGAGCTAGACTGCATCTTTCTTTTCCTAAATTTGGAGATGGAACCTTGAAAAATATAAATCCCTAGTTCCTCCCGGTAGCAGTGACATGTCAAAAACTAAAAATATTAGGAATCATATTATACCACCACATAAATATGCACCCTCCTAGGGCAAGTTGAAAAAACCTTCTTTTTTTTCCAGCTGATATAACGAGGGAGTTTCCTAAAATAGAAAACCCTATATTCTTGTACTGCAGGAAAATAATTGCACAATGTCTTCTTTCAGGTTGGCTTTGATACCATGTTATATTTTTAAAATTTTTATGCCCAATAATAAGAATATCATTGAAAGAATGAAAAGAACAACAAGAAAATGAAGACACAAATATTTATCCTAGGAAACCCTCATGTGGAAGAAAAACCAACAAAACTTCCTCGATATAGAATCTATCCAAGTACAGTGTAATACCACCAAACTAAGATAGATTGCTTCTCCTTCTCTAGATGGATTCCTCTTTCTCTCTATAGACAACTTGCTTTAGTTGTGAGTGTGTCCAAATGAAGAGGGCACCTTATCTATTTTTACACATCGACTGTGAAGTCTAATAACCCAACAAGGTCGACTTCATCTTCCCAACATGGTTGACTTGTCCTAGGAGACATAAAAATACATTTTAATTATTAATTTATGGGTACTATTGACCCGACTTACAATGGGGGTTTTACCTCAAGACTTTATAGGACCAATTACATCAATGGAATCCTTAATTGGAGGAACAACATCTCTGGAAGTGAGGGACAACAATAATATAATAAAAATTACAATAGAATATCTTCCGCAGTTACATTATTTCAACATTATAGACTTGTTGTGATTACCCAGGCTCTTTCCTCTCTCCCTTTGTCTTCCCCTACTCTCCATGGTCAATGCATTACCCGATGTCTCACATGTTATTTTTCTTCACATTTCCTCACTAAGAATTACACCAAAAACATCATCAAATTTAAGCGTTTGAACCAAAGACAAAGATACTTACAACCATGACCAAGCCATTCTAGCTTTCTGGTAATGAGCTCAAGATAGAAGATCTCTAACCTCATAATCAATGTTCACTCTTATAGAACTTAGTTGATTAGTAACCATATTAAATTCATTTAAAGGGTCATCAACAGATCAACCTTCTAACATCTTCATATTAAATAAACACTTCACTAGAAATACCTTGTTGGAAGCCAATGTTTTTTCATAGCGATTATCCAATGCACTCATCACACCCTCTGTTTTCTTTTCCTTTGAAATATTAAAAGTTATCAATGAAGCCAAGCACAACCATATTGTTCCTAGTTCCTATTCTGTCAATAACTTCCCATTATTTATCCTTCATAGTCATCATTTGTTTTTTCTTTTCCACCCAATGATAGGAATGTTAGATTTTTAACATTAAGCTAGCATATCATTAGGATCTTTAACTGAGAGAACAACAAGCACAACAATAAAAAAAAAGAGACAATGAACACAGTGTTTTTCCTCGGGGAAACCATAAATGGAGAAAACCCCACAACTTCCTCAGAGATAGAATCAGCACCAAAAGTGAAACCCAAAACAGTAAGATGATCTCCCGACAGCAGTAACCTCTTTCTTCCTTGCCCCAGTGACTTTCTCTTCCTTATCTATGCACTACAACTAAGTGTGAATGAGTGTGTGATAAATAGAGAGGCTAGCTCTCTATTTATACTAATTCATAACTTGACTAAACCCAACTAGTCCCTACTTCACTAGGTGAGTCTAATAACCCTAGTGCCCCAGAACTGCAGGGAATTTAACCCTTAGACAATAGGAGGGTTACCCACCTTGACTTGACATGACTTGTTTACATTATATAAACTCCCTATAGGAACCTTGGGGCATGACATGACTCAAGTACATTACAAATACATCCTGGAATAAACATCGAGCTACAATACATAAGAAATACAAGTGAATACATTTCGAAGTTACAATTACATCAACACTCCCTCTTAACTAGGAAGGTATTCTCTCGACACAATTTATCAGCACAAGTCTTCTTCTCTGTATCATCTGGATCATCATAGAGTCTTCATCATCTTCACCTAGATCTAGATCATCACTCGGTCTGGATCATCATCCCTCGATCTGGATCATCTCTGGATCTAGATCATCCCTTGATCTAGATCATCATCACTGGATCATCATGGGTTCTATGTCATGATTCTTCTCGCCATAGGAAGTTCTACAAAGCCAGCCCCTTTTCATGTTGGTTGTAGGCCTATCCTCCATGTAGGTCTTCTTCAGTGCTTATATCTGACCCTAAGTCAGAATGACCCACCCAACACTTATATTTGATCATGTATGAACCAATCCTATAATAATATTAGAAAGGCAATCCCAGCACTCACATCTGATCATGTGGGATCCAATCCCACAACCCTGTCAGAAAGGCCCAGCACTCACATTTGACACATGCGACGAACCAATCCAACATACATGTTCAAAAATGCTCAGCACTTATATTTGACACATGCAAGGAACCAATCTAACATACATTTTCAAAAATTCTCTACACTTACATTCGACACATGCGAGGAACCAATCCGACATGCATGTTCGAAATGGATTTGCACTTACATCCAACACATGCGAGGAACCAATCCAACATGCATGTTCGAAAGGGATCTGCACTTACATCTAACACATGCGAGGAACCAATCCAACATGCATATTCGAAATGGATTGCACTCACATCTGATCAAGTAGGAATCAATCCTATAGTCATATCAGAATGGCCCCTAGTCCTAGACTGAGCTACCTAGTAACTGACCAGGTGCCTCCATTCCAAGAATGGCATTCAGCGCTTATTTCTGATCATGTAGGAACCAATCCTATAGTCACATCAGAATGGCTCAACACTCATATCTGACATGGAAGGAACCAATCCTCACCATGACAGAATGGCTCAGCCCTTACATCTGACCATGGAAGGAACCAATCCTCTCACCATGTTAGAATGGATCTAAGTCTCATCATTTCCCTTTGGAGGAAAATTTGATCTGGAGAACAACAAGCTTCTCCCTAAAGTACTCGAACTTCACCTTAGCCAATGGCTTTGTCAACACATCATCTATCTATTCCTCTGTCGCAACATATTGGAGCTTCACTGCTCCCCTCTCCACCATATCCCTGATATAGTGATACTTGATCTCGATATGCTTCGACTTGTCATGGAACACTGGATTCTCTAACAAATTCACGCAACTCTGGTTGTCACAATGTATACAAGTAGCATCCATCTGGATATCAAATAAATCAGACAGTAGATTCCTCAGCCATACTTCCTCACAACTAGCTAAACAAGATGCGGCATACTCTGCTTCAGCTGTACTCAGTGTCACATAGGATTGCTTCTTTCTAAACCAAGATATCACACCTGATCCCATACAGAAACCTATCAATGGCACTACCTACCCAATCTGAATCAACATAACCCTCCAAGTTAATCTTCTGATTTGCCTCGTACTTGAGCCCATGATCAATTGTGCCCCTCGGGTACCTCAGAATATGCTTTGCAGCAATCAAGTGAACATGTCTCAAATCTGTCAAAAACTAGCTCAAGGTGTTCACAGCAAAGTAAATATCTGGTCTCGTGTTCGTCAGGTACATCAAGGACCCAATCATTTGACAATACATCGTAGCATCAACCATCTCTGATGAAGCATCACTCAATAGCTTTAGGTTCGATGCCATAGGTGTGGTCATGGCCTTGCATTCCATCATCCCAAACCTCTTTAGGATCTCTATTACATACTTCCCTTGTCTAAGGGATATTCCATCCGCATTCTGCCACACCTCCATGCCTAGAAAATAATGCATCATACCCAAATCCTTCATTTCAAACTCGGCAGCAAGATTTCTCTTCGTATCAGTAATCAACCCATCCATACCTATTACAAACAGAACATCTACATATAGTAGTAGCATCACTGGGTTGCCATATTCAACCTTGTAGTAAATGTTGGAATCTGCTTTACTCTTGGTAAAGCCCAAACCGGATAGAAAGCTGCCAATTTTTTCGTACCATGTACTAGGTGCCTGTTTCAAACCGTACAGGGCTTTGTTCAATCTACACACATGAGACTCCCTGTCATGTTTCTCAAAATCGAGTGGCTGCTCTATGTACATTTCCTCTTCCACTACACTATTCAAGAAAGTAGTCTTGACATCCATTTGGTGTATCTTCCATTTCATCACTGTAGCCAGAGAAAGTACTGATCTAATGGAAGTGTATCTGGCTACAGGTGAAAAGGTTTCTTCATAATCTATTCCTTCTTTCTGTGAGAAGCCACAAGCCACAAATCTTGCCTTATATATCTCTATGCTACCATCTGCAGCATGCTTGATCTTGTAGATCCATTCAGAAGTTACAACTGACTTCCCAAACATCATTCTTCATGATCGATTGATACTCTTCGATCATAGAATCCTTCCACTCTTTTCGTTTTGCCGCTTCTTCATAATTGGAAGGTTCTTCATTGATAAAGTCACATCGTAAAGCTACATACCCGGAATAGGATCTGGTTCTCTTTCTTTCTCTGTGATTCTCTTCTGGAGCCCCATATCTTTCTGCACCTTGGATAATTTCTCGTACCCAAGTAGGTTTCCTCTTATGAGGATTCTTCTCTTGAGGTGTATCTATAGGTCGTTGTGTTTCTTCAAATTCTTGATCCTCTTCTTGAGTTTCTTTGTTCATGGTTGTATCATGAATTCTAGGTGCTTCTACTTCTTCAGGGTCTTTAGCAGGTCTATTTCTAGATTTGTTGTAAGCTGTGTCTTCATCAAATGTTACATCCCTACTGATGTCGATCTTCTTGAATCCTGGAAAGTATTATCTATAATCCTTCGAGCTTTCAGAGTATCCCACAAATATACCCTTCTTTCCTGAAGGATCTAACTTTGTCCTCTTTTCTTTCACAATGTGTATGTACACTGGACAGCCAAATATTCTAAGATGGCTGACTTCTGGTTTCTTGCCGGAGAAGACTTCTTTAGGAGTCGTGTTCTTGATTACTCTGTGTGGAATACGGTTCTGTACATACACCGATGTTCTGGCAGCCTCTGCCCATAGATGCATGGGAAGATCTTGGTCATGAAGCATTGCTCTTGCAGCTTCCATGATAGTTCTATTCTTCCTTTCTGCAACCCCATTTTGTTGTGGATTATATGGAGTGGATAACTCCCTCTTAATCCTTGATTCTTTGCATAAGTCTTTGAATTCATTTGATGTGAATTCTCCGCCATTATCTGATTGAAAGGTATTGATCTTCTTTTTTGTGTGGTTCTCAATCAAGGCTTTGAATTCCTTGAACTTGCTAAAAACTTCATCTTTATTCTTCATGAAGTAAATCCATGTCTTCCTAGAAAAGTCATCAATGAAAGAAACATAGTATACATACCTGCTTAGTGAACTTGATGACATTGGTCTGCATACATTAGAGTGGATGATTTCCAAGATTCGTTTTTCCTTGCTTTCGCTACTTGGAAATGTCTTCTTTGTATTCTTTCCTTTTGCACATCCTTTACAGACCCCTTCATGTTTTGCTTGAATTTCTGGAAGACCTTCAACAAATTTTCTTGCAAGTGGTAGTGCTTTGTAGTGCACATGTGCAAGCCTTCTATGCCAAAGTTAATTTGGCTCTACTGTGTCATGGACCAAGGCTTGTTCTAGATGGCCCTTTAATTTGTATAACCCTCCTTCCTATTCTCCAATTACTATTGCATCTTCAATAGTATTTCCTCTTGGCCACATGAGGACTTGGCCATCTACAAATGCAACCCTCATGCCTTTTGCATCCAGTGCCAATATGGATAGAAAATTCTTCTTTATTCCTGGTACAAAAAAGACATCCTTCATTTTCATAGACTTTCTAGAGTCTAGCTTGTAGGATGATTCACCGCTACCTTTTATGGGATATTGGTAGTCATCCCCAAGTTTCACCTTATGGGGTGAATTATGTTTGGATGTTTCTCAAAAGATTCCTTGAAACATGTCATTTGTTTGGAAGCCCCGCTGTCAATAAGCCAATCTTTGCTTCCATGAGTGATAGTTCTCGTGAGAGCAGAGATCAAAACATATTCATCTTCACTTGAAGAGTCTTCACTTTCTTGTTTTACTCTCTTTCTGGGAGGATCATCATCCTTAGCAGTGTGAGCATGATGTATTCTTTTGGAGTTCCTCTTCTTCTTGGATCCATTCTTATTCATGGGATAGTTTCTAGCATAGTGTCTGTAACACCCCGGTTTTGACCCCGTTTGCATGATGTATATAATGTAATTAATCGTGGTGAGGAGCTAAAGGAAAAAGCCCCACCATCGATTTGGTTGTGTATGTTCTGGCAATGGGGATAGTTGCCGATGGCATATCGTGCTATCCAACACATTATAATTCGGCATCATGTAAACACGCACATCAAATAAAATAAACCACAACCAGCTACGACGGGCAACGTTAAAATGAAAAGGGTATGATTCCAAAGGATAAGGGGGTGTGGGGGATGTCAAACCTTGGTCTATGGGGGGGAAATCCATGTGTTACCACCTTGCTTGATTTTCCATCTTCCCTTGTCTCATCCAACCTCTTTAATGTTTTGTGGAGCAGTTGAGGTAGTTATTGCTGAGTAGTGGTGGCTGTGGCAGGACTGTCAGTCCTTGCCCACATGTCCACTCCACCAGTAGACTCTCCTCTTCACGTCGCTGGGGCAGAGGAGTGACATTCCATTCTCCCCACTCTTTCCTCTCTCTCCATTCCTCCATTTTTTTGGTCTGGTCCATCCTCACATGGAGGGTTCTATTCACGAGCAGGCGGGAGATCTTCATTGTTACCCTCACGCAGGTAGGGGTCGGCTCTCCATTCTTTTGGATGATTGTGGTATGTATAAGTTTCTCCCTTCATGTAGGGAGGACTGCTTCCTCATGCGCACCATTTTGGGGGATTCTCCATAAGTTGTCCATCCACACACAGAGAGTCATTATCTCCCCTTCTCATGCACAGGAATTCTGCATTGGTTTTCCTCACACGGGGAGCAGGAGAATCGTGGCTGTCACTCAGGATTTTCGGGTGCAGGAGCCATTCATGCTCGGGGCTGTGCGCCTATGTGTTCCATACCGGTTTCGATGGTATGTGTATGACTCCGTATCGATTGTGGCCATGTATGCTGTCTGATGTGGTCTGCGTTTGTGTTTTCCTCTGTCCACACTGGGAGTTTGGCTTCTCCTCTATTTTTGGGACTGTGGATTATTTCCATCATTCATTGTGAGGTTGTGGATGTTGATTTTCCCTGGTTTGGGTTGCTTCTTGGATGCTAAGGCTGTGGACATCTTTTGGGTGTTGTGGCTATTGATGTACCCTGGTTTTGGGTTGATGTTGAGTTGTTTGGCCACGCTAGGGCCAAGAACAACTCTGAGTTGTCTTGAGGACTTGAGCTATTTCACTTGTTGGTTGGGATTGGCACCTGGTTGTCTTTGCCTTCTTCACAGAGCTATGAAGGGATTGTTTTGCTGCGGTATGCAGTGGTTGGTCTTCAGACTGTTGATAGTGGGATTAGAGGCTGTGTATGCATGAGAAGACTGGTGTTGAGGCCACCAACTTGGCATTTAGCCTGTCCTAGCTCCTGGATGACTTGGTAAAACCCTGTTGTGTGGGTTTGGCTGATTGGAAAACCTTGGCTATGTGTAAGCCTGCATTGACCCTTATTCCTTGAGTAATCATGCCCATCTTAGTGGTGGCAGTGTTGCTGAGAGATTGATGAGCACACTGGACTATGGTTGGGTGGAACGTTGCAGCGATGTAGCTGGTTGCAGGAGAGTTCTTCATTAAAAGATAAGTATTCATGACTGTTTCACCTTTGCAATTATATCTATTGTTTCATGAATTATGAAGAAAATGTTCAATGCTGGAATGTATATGTTTGCTTCCGCTGAATGTTGAGGAATTATGTATCTTGTATGATGGATTATGCATCTGGTATGTGTTATTTTTAAGATTTTTAATTTCAGCATTGATGTTTGTTCATGTTCATGGGGCTGTTTGCCCGTTTTTGTGGTGTGGGTAGCGTCCTCTTCACCGGTCGGAGGGTCGGGGACGTTACAGAGTGGTATCAGAGCTCATGTTGCAACATGGGCATGAATGGACCACCAAGATGCAGTGACAGAGGCAGGATTTCTCTCTGCCTAGCAGAGATCAGAAATGGATGACAAAAAAAACTTCCACATATTTGCCTAAGTGTTTGAACGGTCAGTTCATCGGAACACTTAGTGGAACGGACTTCCGATGTAGCGGAAGAGCTAGAGGGAAGCATTCCCAACGGAGAACAGTTGGAGGGAAAATTATGAAATTTTTTTCTAAGTGTTGACGTCTGTCGGCAGAAAATAGATGTTGGGGTCGTCGACACCGCGGAAGAATTTAGCAGTTGTCTATCCGTTGTTGCGGCTGTCGAAGGGACTAAAATGCCGATGCAGCAGTGTTCGTGGATCCTATTGCCGATAATAGGAAAGTTTTGAAATTTGGCTAAGTGTTAAAATCATCGGAAGCAGAAAGTTGTTCGAGCGTCCGCCATTGCGGATGGCTAAACAACTACGCATCCGACGGGTAAGGCCTCCAACCGCCGACGCCATGAAGAAAGTTCGAAAATTTTTCTAAGTATAGAAACGTCAAAAAACTTTAGAAGATTGGACCACCGACACGTCGGAGAAAAATAGAGGATCAGTCTGCCGATATGTCGAAAGCCAGAGGAGGTTTGGCCCAAAATGTCAAAAAAAATTAGTTGTTCCAATCGCCGATGAGTCATTTAGCCGCGGAATCCATAGACAGTTTACTGCCCGACATTGCGGATGCTTAAGGAACTATCCATCCGATGGATAGTGGTTCTGGTCGCCGATGCAGCAGAAAGGATTATGGTTCGGATCACCGATACAGCGGAGAAGCTAGCTGTTTCGACTGCTGAAACGTCGGGCTGATAGTCGAAATGAGAGCCGATTCTGCAGAGGAAATTTTGAGATTTTCAAGTGGGATTTTCCAGCAGATTTCGACTGTTTTTGAACAGGATTTTTCAGCAATTTTTCAGTGGGGTTTACAAGTGGCTGAAGTTGGCACCTAGTCCAAAATGCAGTTGTGTGTAAAATGTCAAGATTTGGTAAAAATCTTCATTTTTAGAAGTGGTGTGGTTTTCACACCCGAGGTTGCAATGAAGCATGTGGATAGGCGTTGGAAAGCTTATCCAGTAGGGAACAAGGGAAAGTCACCAGAATCTGAGCATGGAGCAGCAAAGTGCTAATGACGGCCACTGCTATCAAATGGACAAATATGGAAAGTTGCATGCCCAAAGGTAGCAAGGACTATGAAGGCTAACCAGCTGTTGTGTGGAAGAGAAGTTCCATGCGAGGATGTGGGACTTGAAAAGGGAAGTTTCCTTAAACCTTATCTTACCGATTATAACTACATTCCTAAGTTTTATACCTGAAATGTATGAGGATATGTATTGCATGCATAGGATATTACATGTTGGTAAGAATATTGAAAATTATATATTTATAATGAGCCACTAATGATAACTATTGCATTGGTGTTGGCATTAGTGGAAAAACCAACGACAACCTGGACATGGTTGAGTATGTTGCTGATGCCGATGAATGTGACCAGCAACCCTATGAAGAAAGGGATAAGGAAACCAGTCCATAATCAAAAGTTGGTGAGCAAAGTCTGCAATCCTCTGTAAGATACTGACTAAACTGGTAATGCCAAGGGTGTAAGTAGGACCCATGAAAGTAAGAGTTTGTTTATGACAAACTCCAAGGAGTGGTAGAGGTAAGAGACCTCATACCATGTGGATATTTGAATATAGAAAGGTGTCATGCCTGTATATATTGGTTGAGCTTAGTAGCCCAAGGAAAGTAAGTACTGATGATCTTGATTATAGTAATGCATCCTATATGAAGTAGTCATGGTTAGGCCATGCATGGTATGCTTGAATGCATAGTATTCCTGAATCAATGCAAGGTAGAATTGAATGTATATACATTAAAAAGATTTTATGAATCTTGTATTCATGCATTGAATGGATGCATACGAAGGGTGTGAGTGACTGATTGCATAAGTATAGGTGCAAATGTTGTGATGCATTGCATGAATGCATTGAGATGAGTGCATGTGATATTATGAATAACTAATGGCTGAAATGATGAATTGATGACAATTCAGGAACCATTTCAAAGGCTGTTGTGAATGCAGGATAGTAAGTGCCTAAAGAGGATAGTCATGATCAGTTGGCTGCCATAAATGCTCTATGGAAGAGTAAGGTGGTACAAATGATACGTTTATGAAGTAAGGAGTATCTAAACATTTCATTTAATTGCATGAATCATGTGACTATGCCTTGCAAATGTTAGTATGATAATGATTGCATGAAGTAAATGAGTTTTGGTAATATTGATGTGATTAACAGCTGGAAGTATTTGAATTTTATAAATTCTGAAAATGCTTCAGTGACGGTTGTAGTAATGAAAAGGTTATATGCATCCAGACTTACCAAGTGTTTGGTTGATTGAAGCTCAGGTTTCAGGTATATTATTTAGAGCATGGCAATGAGAGTAAGACCATGACCAATGCCGGAATCTACCATGTGAAAGAGACAAACCTTATGAGAAGAGTCTCAGGGTTATGAAAATAGTTGGTATGCATAATGGGTTGTTAAATTTGAATTGTGAATTTCAGATTTAAGAAATTGTTGATGACTACTAATCAATGTTGGCTTGCATAAGATTGTGTCAGGAGGATGCATTGTAAGTGGGTATTCATGTTATGCTAGTAAGCATAAAAATTATAATGGGCATATTAGTGCTACTTACAAGAGACCCACAAATGAGGATCACCTCATTGCTAAGCAAACTAATTTCTGTAGTAGACAGAATTGCAAATTCTTATTGAATTTAATTACTAATGTAATTGCTTGGTTATGTAACAATCAATTTGGGTTGTATTATAAGATAATGATTGACTGTTTGGCTAATTGATGAATGTGCCAGGGGTACACACTGCAGGAGGATCATGTGTGATGGCCTGTAGGAGCCAAACTACATGGGAAGGTTTTCCCTTATTTTGGAAATGGGTTTCGGGTGAAAATCCATTGGACATTTTGGAAATGTCTCATTTGCACTACATGTTTGGTAAGCAACATGAGTGAGATGGTATATACTATGTCGATAAGACATGTGTGGATATGAACTATAAAAAGGAGTTGGGATGGCTAACCGAGGGACTGTCAACTCAGAGAAGGGATCCCCATTCCTCCTTAACGAAGGAATACTGCGTTGACAAATGGATAAGTGTTCTGTGACCCTTGCTAATAATATGCATGTCAATTATTAAATTTCCATATGCAGAACATGTTTTGATTTTATTCCCATGATGACCAATTGCTTGAGTATGAATAGGGCCTACATGGCACACACCAGAAAAGAGTGCACACTTTTCTGATGTCGGATCATGAAAGGGTTTTCAATATTGATTACACCCTAGGGAGTGGACGCACTCCTCGTGTCTCAATACTTGATAGTGAATGATATGAAATATGGTTACAGTTGTAGAGCAATAACGCTGATGAGTTTGCTTATATTGCTTGTGTTGACAGGCTAAATAGATGCAGTTGGGTGTTGCACCCTAAAGGTAAAGGTAAAAGGTTAAAGGTTAAAGGTAAAAGGTAAAAGGTAAATGGTTGTTGTGAGGGGTTGCGGAATAAGGGTTATTGTTGATATAAGTGTATGTTGGGCTATTATATTCCTGAGGATCCATAGTAGATCCTAGACCTGGAAATGGTCGTGGTAAATTTCCAAGCCCAGTCGACATGAGGATGTACTACCTGGACATTAATTATTTGATGTTGTGGAGCAGCCTGCGCGCTGACCTAACATCCAAGTTCATAGGCGATCCCAAGGCTTGCAAAGCGAAGCAGGATCCTGTGGACCAACGAGGAAATGCACAATACAGATAAGTATTGGATCATTTTGCTTATGAATATACATGTGTATATGATTTGGTTATGATGTTTTAAGCTCTTGTTCTAGAGATAAAACCGATGAGAATAAACTAAACATGTGAATCTATTCAATGTTTGGATATAGGTATCGCTGGGAGTGAGGACTATGAGATCATCCTAGGGGTGCATGTGGACATGTGACTATCCTGGAGAGCTCAGAATGAGCGGTAATGAAAAAGGTGCTAGTAATACTGTGGAGGTCCTAGCAGTCGAGACAAACCATGTGGAGAGACTCCATGGTTTAGAGGTCTGGAATAGATCGAAGACACTAAGTGTCATGACCAAGAGGGATTGGTCCAGCATTCACGGTGAAGTGAAAGAGGCTGAGAGCATGAAAATCCACA
>LPNX010928343.1:184509-207454 GCA_001517045.1 Pseudotsuga menziesii
AATTTTTATATTATGCTTGGTCTGACAGAATTTCAATGGTGAATTTCACAGGTGAGAAAAGTGAAACCCGATAGTGCACATTGATCATGGCAGCAGATCAAAAGTTGTTGGACTTGGCTGGAAGTCTCCTTCAAATGATTTCCAAGACCCAAGAAAATCTTGGGGAGATGCTCAAGATATAGAAAAGGCAGAATGAAATGAACCACCATATTTTGCAAGACTCTATTGGTTTGCGAAGGGAGGTGAAAAGCCTTCTGGGAGAAATCGGCAAAGGAAAGGAAGGTGGATCAGTGATGGGACATTCATCCAAGTGGCCTATTGAGAAACGGTCCAGGCATGAATACTCAAAGGAAATTGAGCAGGTAAAGATGAAGTAGCCAATGAAATGCTGGGAATGCGGAGGACATCATTTACGCCGGGACTGCCCAATGAGGGAACATGATGAGGGAGATAGCCGCAAAGTTCCTAGACTTCAGGATAAGCTGGAAGCTGAGAAACAGTGGGACAAGTCCGTGGAAGCCAAGGGTCTTGGTCCTGAACGTTCAAAGTGAATAATTGAACGTGGGACATATCTGCAAAATTTTGAAATTTTGATGTGCAATTGTATATGTATTCCTATGTATTGGAACACTGAGGACGGTGTTATTCCAAGGGGGAGGGGAATGTAACACCCTGGTTTTGACCCCATTTGCATGATGTATATAACGTAATTAATCATGGTGAGGAGCTAAAGGAAAAAGCCCCACCATCGATTTGGTTGTGTATGTTCCAGCAATGGGGATAGTTATCGATGGTATATCGTGCTATCCGGCACATTATAATTCGGCATCATGTAAACATGCACATCAAATAAAATAAACCACAACCGGCTACGACGGGCAACGTTAAAATGAAAAGGCATGATTCCAAAGGATAAGGGGGTGTGGGGGATGTCAAACCTTGGTCTATGGGGGGGAAATCCATGTGTTACCACCTTGTTTGATTTGCCATCTTCCCCTGTCTCATCCAACCTATTTAATGTTTTGTGGAGTAGTTGAGGTAGTTATTGTTAAGTAGTGGTGGCTGTGGTAGGACTGTCAGTCCTTTCCCACGTGTCCACTCCACCAGCAGACTCTCCTCTTCACGTCGCTGGGGTAGAGGAGTGACATTCCATTCTCCCCACTCTTTCCTCTCTCTCCATTCCTCCATTGTTTTGGTCTGGTCCATCCTCACACAGAGGGTTCTCTTCACGAGAAGGCGGGAGATCTTTGTTGTTACCCTCATGCAGGTAGGGGTCGGCTCTCCATTCTTTTGGATGATTGTGGTCTGTATAAGTTTCTCCCTTCACACAGGGAGGACTGCTTCCTCACGCGCACTGTTTTGGGGGATTCTCCATCGGCTGTCCATCCACACACAGAGAGTCATTCTCTCCCCTTCTCACACATAGGAATTCTGCGTTGGTTTTCCTCACACGGGGAGCAGGAGAATCGTGGCTATCACTCAGGATTTTCGGGTGCAGGAGCCATTCATTCTCGGGGTTGTGCGCCTGTGTGTTCCATACCGGTTTCGGTGGTATGTGTATGTCTCCTTATTGATTATGGCCGTGTATGCTATCTATTGTGGTATGCATTTGTGTTTTCCTCTATCCACGCTGGGAGTTTGGCTTCTCCTCTATTTTTGGGACTGTGGATTGTTGCCATCATTCATTGTGAGGTTGTGGCTGTCGATTTGCCCTGGTTTGGGTTGCTTCTTGGATGCTAAGGCCGTGGACATCTTTTGGGTGTTGTGGCTATTGATGTACCCTAGTTTTGGGTTGCTGCTGAGTTGTTTGGCCACGCTAGGGCCAAGAACAACTCTGAGTTGTCTTGAGGACTTGAGCTGTTTCACCTGTTGGTTGGGATTGGCACCTGGTTGTCTTTGCCTTCTTCATAGAGATGTGAAGGGATTTTTTTCTGCGGTATGCAGTGATTGGTCTTCAAACTATTGAGAGTGGGATTAGAGGCTGTGTATGCATGAGAAGACTAGTGTTGAGGCCACCAGCTTGGCATTTAGCCTATCCTAGCTCCTGGATGACTTGGTAAAACCCTGCTGTGTGGGTTTGGCTGATTGGAAAACCTTGGCTATGTGTAAGCTTGCATTGACCTTTATTCCTTGAGGAATCATGCCCAGCTCGGGGGTGGCAGTGTTGCTGAGAGATTGATGAGCACACTGGCCTATGGTTGGGTGGAACGTTGCAGCGACGTAGCTGGTTGTGAGAGAGTTATTCATTAAAAGATAAGTATTCATGACCGTTTCACCTATGCAATTATATCTACTGTTTCATGAATTATGAAGAACATGTTCAATGCTGGAATGTATATGTTTGCTTCCACTGAATGTTTAGGAATTATGTATCTTGTATGATGGATTATGCATCTGGTATGTGTTATGTTTAAGCTTTTTAATTTCAGCATTGATGTCTATTCATGTTCATGGGGTTGTTTGCCTGTTTGTGTGGTGTGGGTAGCGTCCTCTTCGTCGGTCGGAGGGTCGGGGACATTACAGTGTCCTATTTCATCGCATGTATAACATCTGAGTTTAGATGAACTTTTCTGATGAGAATGCTTACCTTGGTGATGATGCTTTTCCCTTCTTCCTTTCTTGGAGTGTACTGTGAGAGCTTGATCTTTACTTCTCATCTTTTCTTCTCGAGCTGCTATTCTAGCTTCTTCTTGTGAACATTCTTCCCACAGTCTACTGAAATTGACTAAATTCTTCCTAGCACATATTCCTTGGATGAAGGAATCCCATGACCTAGGGAGGCCATTCAAACTTGTCATCACAATTTCTACATTCTCCATTTCTTCATGTATTGCTTCGAGCTATTCTTTGATCTGGGAGACCCTTGTGAAGTATGACTGGATGGTCTCCTCATTCTAGATATTTACATTCTTCAACTGGTTCCTTAGAGTCATCTTTCGATTGATGTTCTTCCCTTCAAACAGTTTGGTTAGGGCATTAAACATAGCTTTAGGTGTCTTGAGGGAGGACACCTGTGGTACGAGGTGATCCCATATAGAATCAACAATTATCCTCTTTTTCATAAACAACTTCTTCTTATGTAAGGCCTTAGACTCATCTCCCTCTGGAATTGGAACCTCCTCACTGATATAGGAGTCTAACTCATTTTCTTCCAGGACTAAGGATATCCTATACTTCCAGGATCAAACGTTATCATCTCCCTCAAGCTTTTCATCAAGCTTGGTATGATGATACATCTTAACTGAGAACCTCAAATGGAAATACAAAATATTTAGATCTTACCAGGTCAAGATGTCGGATCTAGATTTGGAGTTGAAATCCTGCAGTGTTGGTTCAGGAGAAGATTAGGATTTTTATTTTTCAGAGTTCTGTCCAACCAAATGCTTTGATTTTGATCCCTAACTCCAATTTTGGGGAGGAGATCAATCCAGGCCAGGGCTCAATAAAAAATTCCACTTCTGTGAAAATCCCTAATTTCTGACAGCAATGTCAGGTCCAAAACTGAAAAACCTCAGAATTAGATTATGCTTCAATAGAAAGATGCACCCTAGGGAGGAGAGTTATTCCACCCTACTTTTACTGAAAATATGTGGAGAGAGATCCAAAAAATAGGAAGCCCTAGTTCCCGCAGCTTCACAGTGTCTTCTTCTTAGGTTAGCTCTAATACCATGTTAGATTTTTAACATTAAGCTAGCATATCATTAGGATCTTTAACTGAGAGAACAACAAGCACATCAATCAAACACAAGAGACAATGAACATAGTGTTTTTCATCGGGGAAACCATAAATGGAGAAACCCCTTAACTTTCTCAGAGACAGAATCAACACCAAAAGTGAAACCCAAAACAATAAGATGATCTCCCGACAACAGTAACCTCTTTCTTCCTTGCCCCAGTGTCTTTCTCTTCCTCAGTTATGCGCTACAACTGAGTGTGAGTGAGTGTGTGATAAATAGAGAGGCTAGCTCTCTATTTATACTAATTCCCAACTTGACTAAACCAAACTAGGGCCGACTTCACTAGGTGAGTCTAATAACCCTCGTTCCCCGAAACTGCAAGGACTTTAACCCTTAGACAATAGGAGGGTTACCCACCTTGACTTGACATGACTTTTTTGCATTATATAAACTCCCGATAGGAACCTTGGGGCATGACATGACTCAAGTACATTACAAATACATCCCAGAATAAACATCGGGTTACAATACATAAGAAATACAAGTGAATACATTCTGAAGTTACAATTACGTCAACAAGGAATAGATCCTTTTGGTAGAGATAGTCTTCCATTTTCATCTTCCATAATTGGTAGTTTTGGCCTTTAAATTTCTCGACTCTAAACTTTCCTTCTTTCGCCATTGCTCCCACTCGAACTAGGAACCCTTATTTCCTGTGAGTTTACCATCCAAATAGACATTTTAGCACTGATACCAATTGTTAGAAAAATAAGATCTCAGATAAATAACAATAAACAAGATGAAAATATTAAACACATAAAAACATTACAAGAGAGACACCAATATAACATGGTTCACCCAAGATAGGCTACGTCCACACAGAAATTGCCAGTCCTTTTATTATTATACTATATAGTGAAATGAATGGATACAACCTGCAACAAACCCACTACAATTCCTCTTCACTCTCTCATGGTCTCTCTAACACAATCACATAGACCATTTTACAATGTTACAATACAATACACAACCATATTACAATTATTTCCTTTTATAGGGGAATTACCATGGGAAAATACCACAGGTCACCCAATACCATGGTCCCGTAAAATGTTGGCCAACAAAACATCCCAAAACAATTCTTTCAGGGGAGCTGTCGAGGTCCCACTGGGCCCCAAACCCCCACAAGGGGACGATGTCCCCCCACACCCCCTGTTGGAATGAGTGTACAGTAAATATATGGTATGAACATGACTAAACAATAACATCTTTGAATCTAGAAGATCAGGCTCCACAACCAACAATAAGAGTACTATTGGGACATGTCATGTGCAAGGATGGCTTAAAAGTGGATCAAGATAAAATTAAAGTCATTATTGACTTAAAACCTTCAGTAAATCCAAAGCAAGTTAGAAATTTTCTCGGTTATACTAGATATTACAGGAAGTTTATCCGACACTATTATAACATTACATTTCCCTTGGAATAATTACTCAAACTATGGGTTAAACTCTTATGGACCCCAGAATGTGAATAATCCTTCAAGTTGCTTAAAATAAAACTAGGCAAAGCCCCAATGCATAAATTTCTCAACTGGTCGAAAAATTTCCATGTCCATCTTGATGCCTCATGCATCACAGTTAGAGAAATATTAACATAACATAGAGATGACAGATTCAACTACCAAAATGCATACTCTAGTTAGAAGTTGAATAAAGTTGAAAAAAACTATTCAATGCCTAAACATGAATGATTGCGTATGATATTTGCACTGTAAAAATATCAACATTATTTATTGGCTAACCCATTCATATTCTATATAGACCATCAAGCACTAAATTATTTGGTGAATAAACCTCTCCACCATGGTTCCATATGTTGTTGGCTTCTGTAGTTTCAATAATTTGAGCTTGAAATCCTAGTATGACTTGGCAAGCCAAATTTTTCTCTTGACAATTTGTTGTGCATAGAAACTGGATAATACCTAGTTGGAATCAATGATGAACTTCCTGACACATATCTTTTCATATTTGAATCTATACCAACCGAATTAGTATACACTTAAGAGTTCTTACAAGAAGATGAAACCTCTATAAGAACATCAAAGAAAAATAAAAAGATCATAGCAATGAAAGAAACACCATATACATTAATCAATAGGTACTTATACAAGCATGGATCAAATGACATACTCTGTCGATATATACTAGAGCATGAATGACATGATATCATTTAATAAGAACATTCAAGAACCATAGGAGGTCGTTTCCATGCTGACGCAACCTATAGAAAAATCCTGCAATCCAGACTATTGTGGCCATCACTACATAAGGACTACAAAGCATATGTAAATAAATGCGATAGATGTCAAAGAATGGGTCAAATTCTAAGATGACATGAAATTCCATTAATATATGTCAATCCCATCCTTACATTCAAAATCTGAGAAATTGATTTCAGGGTACCTTTCCCAAAGATCAATCGTCAGATAGGAGCATGCTACATTATTACTATAGTAGAATATTACTAAATGGGCCTAGGTGGAATGAATCAAAGCCTACACCAGTGAAGTTGTAGCATGATTTATATATGAAAATATAATTACATTGATATTTGGCTTCCTGATAACACTCATCAGTGATCAAGGCACACATTTTATAAACAAAACTAGTAATGTATTAACCAAAGAATTTATGATAAACCATCACAAAGTCCAACTTACCATCCATAGTCAAATGGAGCAGTCAAGTCATTCAACAAAACATTGACTAGAGGATTAACAAATATCTACAACATTTACAATGATAATTGGGATGACAAAATCCTCATAATTATGTAGGAATATAATAGCACACAAAATATCAATGAATTAGACACCATTTAAGCTAGTATATGGTTTATAAGAATTCGTGTCATAACATTTTAAACAACAAGCACCAACTGTTTCTCAAGTTTTGCATCTCAACACCTTTCATGTGACTCAAGACATAATGTTTGATTTACAAAAGCTAGAAGAGGAAAGAATGATTTATATGCACCATCAGGAAGTTTAGAAGATACAACAAAAATATTGGCACAACCGAAATATTAAAAGTAAAGACATATCCATTGGCCACTTAGTATTATTATATAACAGTTGGAGAAAAGGAAAGCCTAAAAAAACTGAGATCAGATGGTTAGGGCCATACATAGTCAAATAACTCAATAGAAATGGATCATCTAGACTAAACACTCCACGATATCGAGTATTCAAAAATGTTGTGAATGGGACACAACTAAAACACTACCGACTTTGAAGAAGGCATGACACCAAATAGTAACAATATCATCACTAGTCAAACATCGTGTCCTACGTTTTTTAGAGTTAGAGAAAGTTAATTAATTTTAGTGACAACTAAAAAGTAGTTATATAACTCACTTACAAAAATGTATAAAAAGGAAGCATTACTACATGGATTTCTTTGATAGAGTGGGTACAATTCAATAAACATTGGATTTAATTGGGTGAAAGAGGTAGAGCACAGGAATGGAAAAGGACACCAGTCACAAAGTAGATGACTTGTTTATAGTGAAAACTCAAAGAACAATGGCTCATAGAAAAACTTATGGAAATTATCGACCAAGCTATCACCTAGGAGACTAAATACGAATGACATAATACATAGACTAAAATATCGATGATAATTTCAAGTTACCCAACCAAGCATACAAATCACTACATGGAGAAAAATTCCCTTGGGATTTTTACCAAGTATGCGAGTGAGATGTAACCTGTAAAATTCAAATTTAATGCACTCACCTACCCACTCTAAAGAACTGTCTATTGTCACACATATAAATACACTTGAAGACCCGTTCCTTCAATTCACCTCGCAGTTTGAACAGGTGTAAGAAACTCCTAGAACTATAAACTTTTTGCTAACTTTAACAGTCAAATAACCAACAATGGAATTGAAGAGATCCCCCACAGTAAATAGGTACAAAGATATAAAAATGAAAGCTAAAATGAAACAAGAAGAAGTTTCCATGATCCCCCTAGAATCTAGAATACATAGAATTAAAAAACAAAAACTCGACGAACCAAATTGGGAAAAAAATTACACGAAATTTATATCATGGGAAATTCAAGACAAAAAATGGATAGAACCTGCTCAAAATCTCTCCAAAACAAAAATTCAAACCATTTGATACCTTACCATTACAAAATTAATCACTAATAGGTATCATGTTGGAAAAATATGGATAAATGAGGCAATCCATATCACATATTCACTTATTGGTGCAACATCGGTCTTTATAGCAAAGGACCCACGGTCCCATTGTCAAACAATATAATTCCCCCTAGTTAAAGAATTCACAAGATCGACCGTATGAAAGAATTCCAAAGGGATGATAATTAGAAAAGTACAGTATGATTCCATCAAATGTACTGCATTAATAATTTCACTATGCTTGACAATATCAGCTTATCCATATGACTTGAGACTTGTTATAGTAGTGAACCAAGTCATGAAGCATGCAAGAATTTTTAATTGGGACGACCATTTTTCTCAATTAGTAAAAGAAAACTGTGTAAAATGTCAAGAATTTATGCACACTATTATCTTTACATCCTTACTAATATGGATATGGAGAAAATTACTCCTGTCAGTGAACTAATATTTACTGGTGCTGGCCAACCACTCATGATAAACTTTTAAATATATGCAGGAAAAGGGGGTTCTTTCAATTTGAACAAATCAAAAACCTATTTGGAACATTGTATCTAGGAAATCAAAAACAAATGTACAAGATGGACAGTATCGCAACGCATTTTTCATTTCCTACGTCATGAAGCACACATTGAACTCTACCTTGATCACACAAAAGTATGGTACATGCAAGGTACGGGAAGAGATGCGTAAGAACTTGACTGTTATCCAAATTTTCCAGGATTGTTTACTGAATTGGAGAAGTAGTTAAATAGTGTATACCCTATATCATCTCTAACTAAGGTACAACATATGGATCCCATTGAACCTATGGCATAAGGATAACTAGAATACCAACAATAAGTAGCATTATACCTTACAACATTTTGTACATAATAAGAACAAGTTAAGCCACTAGAACTTATACCAACCACCACCAAAATAAAATAACCAACAATTGATTCTTTGAATGAAGTGACTAAAGAAGAGAAGGATGAAACACTTACCAAGGATGGATTGGAATCTGATTTTGAGGACTCGAAACTCAAAGAAAACCTTACACAAGTTTCTCATAATATCTTTGTATATTAGTGCTAGCTTAAAGGAAAAGAAACCAAGCATATTTCTAGATAAAGAAATTAGCACTTACTTTAGCCCACCAAAAATGATATCGAGGAACTAAGGGATAAATCTTAGCATGTCCTCGTCGAAGCTATAAGGAAAAAGGTGACTCGACCTCCAAAATTATAAGTATTATTAACCAAAGAAACTGTCACTACTAATTGCATCAAAAGGTTTCTCTACTATGCTACCACCCCTTCAAAAAAAATCATGCATGACTCGATCCTCATAAGAGAAAAGTCCATTCGATCTAACAAATGAATCCCCTCCTCCATCACTCACTTGAATTGAAGAAGAAAAAAAACAAGAGATAACAACTACTGACCTTGATCATTTTATAAGCACACCTAAATTTTTTCAATTCCTTGCATAGTACTCCCACTTCCTATCATGGAAACCTATAAGTACCCCTATCCAAACAACTTGTGACCAAAGTTGGCACAAATTGCACAAAAAACTCCTAGAAAAGTAAAAAACCCAAGAAAAGTAAAACTACCACTCCTAAAATATATAATAAATCCATCTGTTCCCCTCTTATATACTATTAATCACTTAATAATAAGTGTATCCTCATCGATTACTTCGACTTCAATACATGTATCTTTCCCCTTCCTTCCATTTTGTACGTACAAACCCCCTTATCACATTAATACCTATGTCAACTACAACTAATTTGACCATTATCATGACTTCCTCTCTACCTACCACAACTTTTCCACTTCCCCCCTTAGATTCAAACTCATTAATATAAACACCCCTAACACCTTTCATAATGACTCCGTTCCCAACACCTTTAATCGCCCAAATTACTTCCCCTCGATCGTTCATACAATTTCATGCATCATCAACAATGCCAAAACCCATACCAATGGCATCTCTTTCAACTATGTCACCTTAAACCATGACGTCAATCCCATTGTCATCGTCTATTCCCATCTCATCATCAGTTCCCCTATTATCTTTAGTTCCCATTTCATTGTCTGTTCCCCCTTCATTGTCAACTCCCCCGTCATCGATAATTCCATTCTCCTTTGAAACCCCATCATTTTTTCCCCATCCACATCGATTGTATCTATGTTAACTACTCCATATACCGCTCCAAGATCCACTAAAAATCCAAATAATTCATCCAAGAAAAGTAATAATAATAAGAGTGATCCAAAGACCACCTTCGTAGTTCATCCAATAATAGGATAAGAAGCAAATACAATCAACTGCTCACCTTAAATAGTCCTGGAAGAAAATATTGATGATTTTATTAAAGTTTCTATTACAAAACACAACAAAATATGGGAAGATAGATCTAAACAACTCAAAGCACTCAAGTAAGAACAAGATAATACATGGACTACCTATGCAGAAAAATATGAACAAATTTTGGGGTAGTTTTCAAAACCTCTGTCGGAGAATCCAATTTACAAAATATAATCCCTGTTCAAGTTTGTACTAGAAAAATATGGGAAAACTCAAGAAAAACTACTCTAGAAGAAACAAGATGAAATAGGTTACCTCATTGTAGAACACTTTAAAGAATTTACAGAATGTGATGAAAATTTAAAACAATATGAACAAAAATCCACTAGAGCTTCTGTCATCCTAAATAATTGATACTCTTATTGTGGGAAATTCAGTGTGGAACTTTGAAACCACCAAAATAATATCCTAGAACTACACAAGAAGATGCATTAGGTAGACTTAGCCATGACCCAAACTTTAGAAGAAATAATTATTATATAATAGTAGTGATAATACCAGCTATGACAAAATGAGTACCAATGGCTTCATCAAAGGAACTGAGCTCAAGAGAAAGTCGGTGATATCACCCAACACATCTATAAATTAATAAGATATGATGATATCCAGATACAAACCTATGTCTCCAATATGTATAAAATACTAATGAGCCAATGCATATTAATCTCATCCATATTTCACAACTTACCAGCCTAATAGAAAACATTAAGACTATCTTTACAAAATGTGACGAATTCTAGGAACACCTTGCTCTTTGTGCCCTAGAAATTGTCGAAGCATGTGTTGTATCCCTCTAGGAAAAAAATACATGGCGCAATATAAGTAATAAATCTATTTTGTAATTTTGTCTCAAAATTTTGAATCTCCTGTGAAGAAAATGTTTTACGGTGGGCGAGATGTTGGAGTAGCCTAGTTAGCCAATCAACTAGGTCCTCCTTACCAGATAGAAAGTAGCTGACTTAGCTAGTCATGTTGGTTAGGGAAACTATTTGTGCAATTGTGACATTGTAAATGAATAACTCTATGCATTAAACTATATAATAGGCTAGTTATCCAGGGGAGAGAATCTTTTCATTTTGTACATGATTGGTATGTTATCATAATAAAGATACTTGTTCCTATGGTCCCTATTACTCTAATTCCTTTTCTCTCATTATGTATGCAATGCATGTTTATATCTATTGTGGTTGATGAACTATTGGTAACTCACTGTAATCCCACATATTACAACAAGGGTTCTGGCATAAATGGCCAAGATTCATTGTGAAACCTTCCATCACCAAATATTGTCCATTCACATAATATAACATGAACAAATGGTATCAAGGAAGGGTTTACCATCACTACTACATTTCGACCAAAAATCCGACGGCAGTATTGTCGGATTTTCGACACTGCTCTGTCGCATGTACGACACTATGATTTTTTTTAAGCGTCGGTCATCTTCCGTCGGTTATCCGACAGTGTTTAAATCCATTGGTTAAGCGACACATAGCTTACCGTCAGTTAAATGTCAAGCGTCGGTTATCCGACCTTTAATTCAGATTAAATTTTAAACTTCGCTGTCGCTTAAACGACAATAATGAAAACGTAAGCGTCGCTTATCTGACGGTGGAGAATTTTTTTTTAAAAAAAATACATTTACAGGCCATCTCTTAACCGACACCTACAGGCGGTCTCCGTCACTTAACCGATAGAGAAACCCGTCGCTGAACCGACACCTGCAGGCCGGAGCCGTCGCTTAACCGACAGATACAATCCATCGCTTATCCGATGGCTACAACTATTTAAAAAAAAAAAATACAAATGTAGAATCCTGTTCAATAATTTAATTCCCTCTACAGAAGAGAGATGTATGTATAGTAATCTATTTTTGTTGAATAACATGGAAAGCCTGGTAAAACAAATGAACTCAAGCAAGGAGGTTAACTTATCTATTAAAGAGCATCTACTTACAAGTGCAACTGATATGGTGGAATGCCTGAGAACGGATCCTAGTAAAGTCATTTTGCTTAAGTTTTATTTGGGGAACACTGAGGACTCATTGATGTTGAACCAATCCAACAAGTTCCAGGAATTTCTTGGAGGAAATGGTAACTTTTTGCCTTTAATTGATGCTTTGGATGGATGCCATAATGAGTCAGTGAATACGAAGGTGCTACAGCTGTTTGTTAATCTTTTAACAGGTGATCCGAGTTATATTAACTTGAAACACACCTTGCAAGAAAAGTTCTTATTGATGGATTCATCTTCTTTGGATTCATGGCTGGAAAAAATGCTGCTAGGATTCATCATTCTCAAAGACTTCAGGCAGTTGACCAACCTGCTTCTTGTGCATTATGTTAGACAATTCCAGAAGATTGTATGTTCAAGCTGAGTTTGGATATTAGTGGACCCATTTGGAAGGGGATTGGAAATGGTCTTATGGGAATCCATTTATGGACTAACAAACCAAGGAACTTTATGACAAGTGCCAGTGAACTTGTTTACTAGTTGATCATCTTAACAGGAAGTGGAATGTTCACAATCACAAATCAAGGTGTCACGTCACTCACAATATTTGGAAGTCCCATTATTCTTTTAAGACTCAAGTACTTGGATGGTTGGTTCTCCAATGTCCATAATTGTTTAGCAATAAAGAATCAATTGCATCTCATTGCACTAACAACTAAATATTGTGTTGTTTGTCACTACTTGCCATACTCCTGTATATTGGTGAGTACTACCAAGTATGCCAAGTAGCCTAAGTCAATACCTGACATAGTCCTCAGTAACAACTCCTACATTAAAACAGTTTTTTTGTTATTATGCTCAGTAAGCCAAGTGCAAGTATGCTAAGTATGGAAAGTTACCTGCCTTGCCAAGTCTGAGCATGGTAATTATGTGTAACAGAAAAATAGCTTAGTCGAGGAAGGAACTACATTGATGCATACTCCACTATCCTCAATTGGAGCTAAAGGATTATTGAGAACTAAAGGAGGTATCTTGTCTTGGGTTCATACTTATGTCCATGTATTTTGGGTAACAAATGGACAAGGATCTGAACCTTGGTTGGATTACTTAGGGTTCCATCAAGCAGATTGAATGCTCACCATATGGCATTTTCGAAATGATGCAGGACTTGCCATCTACACAAACAATGCATCACTTTCTAGCCACATATGGTTAGTTGATTAAAACTGCACTACATTTTGATACAGACATATGTCTATATCTAGGTGTATCTATGTGTTGATTGTCCATATCACTACTACATTTTGTCCATATCACTACTACAAATATAACTATTTATTTATTCAAAGCTAGTTATTTGTTCAAAGCTAGTGGACATTAATATAACTTCTTTCTTTTTTTTCTTTATTCCCTGTTTCTAGACTACAATTTCCTAGTGTTTTCCCATTTCTCACATTTCCTGGGAAATACGTTTTATGACTTTCAGATGCCACCCACTCTGGATAGTAATTTCTTGGCATTTCTCATTTACTATTGCATATTCCAAAGGGCTTAGAAGTGACCCTCTATTAATGTCTTAATACTATTATATAGTTATTTATATCACCTTATATTAGGTACACTACAACAATGTCCAAATAGAGTCAAGGGGGCAGTTTGAAGCCAAAATTAGGTAATAAACTAACAAATACTAAGTTCTAACATTCTCATAAATATCAAATATAGAGGAAAGTAGTGTAGTCGGCATTAGAAGTAAACAGTTGAGGTACTTTATGAGAAAAGACTAATGGAACAAAATCATAAATGTGAAATATTACAGGATCTGCAATGAAGAGTTTTAAAATCTCAAGAAAGTACAGATAAAATCTTGCCTCAATGTCTTCACAGCTCGCATCTAATGGCATCACACATTCAACTACATCAGCACCTAAGCCTAGCAGTGCCTGTAATTCGTAGGCATGTTGTTGCAAGTCTGTTGAGTGTGATGTCGTTAATTCATCAATTAAGGAATGGCACTGCAATATAAGTCCAACATGAAACATGAACGTCAGAATAATATGACAGAAAGAATGGAAAATGCATATTTCAAACAAGAATTTCTGAGAGGCTAACTTGAAGATAAGTTTGTTAATGTCCAACAAATGACCAAAAGTGGGTAAACTAGACTGCTCAGTACATACGTTGTGATCCAAGTTGCCAGGAAAATTGGGTACGGGGACGGAAGTAACATAAAATTTGATAAATCATTGTACTAGGCAACTATAACAAACAATCAAACTCAGACCTAAAGGTACACTGGAAATCTTATTTCAAACACCTATTTGTACTGTTGTTACAGGCAATAAAAGATTGCAAATTGCCAAATATAGTCCAGGGTTGATGTGAGTGTATTTCTAGTATTAAATACATATGTATATTTTTATGTGCACATAATGTTGCAAATGAATAACATTATTACATGCTTGAGATGAAAATCCAGCCTTGGTTTCTGCTGAATAAATAATGTGAACACATATATATCAACTCTTCACAAATATTGTATGGTTCAGCCCACCTTTGTATTAGATAAAGTTTGAGTGCTCAATATGGTCTTTGATGAACAGTTTTGCTTCTTTAAGCAATAAAATCCTATGAACCCCAACTGCCAAACAGATTTCTTAAAACATATTTACAGGGAAATTGTCTATAAAATATAAAGGTAATAAAATATAGCTTTCTGGGAAAAAATTTCTCCTGGCTGGAGAAACAATCTTAAAGTTTGGTCACAAACAATCAAACATGTGCTTATTTGTTCGATTATTTAGTCTGTCTGAGTTTTGTTCTCTATTCAGCTAATTTTATGAAGTTTAATTCTGAACATGTTCCGTTTGTCAAATATTATTGGATACTTCCCAGGAAAAACCTTTTCCCATCTATATTGACCACAAAGGAAAGATTTCTGACTATAATTCACAATGAAAGGAAATCACCTGTCATTCAAAACTTAGAGCAACTATAAACAGAGTTTTCTATCATGGTATTAGATAGCAATCCTTGATTACCATCTAAATTGCAGACATTTGGGTTCCTTTAGACTAGTCTTTCTGACTGCTAATAAATTGTCAATATGATTTAATTTTCCACAACATGTGTGGAAGTCGTATAATATTCAAAGATAGTCATAAAAAGAGGGCTAACCTTGTAGTCATAAGAAGGATTTTGTAATCAAGGAATAGCATTGTAGAAACTTTGTGGCCACTTGTGTAGCTTCACATATTTTCTAATTTCATAAATTTTAACTTTCGATGAAAAGCAAGGTTGAAACAGAGCACACACACTCTTATAATGGCCATGGTGGGCAATAACCTTGCACTGCAGCAACTACTTGCAAAACAACTTACTACTCCAAATCATAGAAACTAATAACTAGATCACTGCAGAAAGTTGTAAGTTGTAACACAGTCCAATGGACACACAAAGGTGTAGTGGATAAAATAGGGAATTGACAGATCAGGGGGGGCGAATTGGTCAAAATCGGTAGTTAAACCTTCAATTCAATTCAGAATGGGAATCTCCCAAGTTCCATTCTCAGCCCGTGAGTTTCAGTGCTCTTTTACGAATGCTACAGCCATAGCTTTCAGTTGATGAAAGAATGGAGGGGGCTGGTGTTTCAGATATGTCCTATGAAAAACACTTCCTTGAACATTTTCACAAAGCATGCTTTAACCTGTTACATGAACTTGTTATGAGGTGTTCCTTATCCATCAAACTTGAAGAACACCTAGTAAATCAAGTTCTGAAGGTAGAGGATGGGAGGTTTGCTTATACTGATGATGCTCTTGTTCTTGTAGCTCGCATTCTTATTATAAGGACATCCATAGGGTCCAGTTTGGGAGATGACTCCTTAAGACTCAAAATCTGCAAAGGCTACGCTGGTTTTATTGTTGAGAAAGTGAAAGCTACATATTCAGGGTGCTTAAATATCCAAGAAGTTTGTGCAAGTATTCCATCCCTATTTCATTTGGAAGTTCTTCTCATGGCTTTTCATTCTTCAAATGCATTTGAAAAAATCAAAATGGTAGAGAATATTTTTTCTACCCTCAGCAATGTAAGTTGTCCTCCAGTGGAACTTAACAGCACACAATTGGTTTGCTGGTATTTGCTAATTTCAAGACTGATGTTGATTCTTCGGCACATGATTCTCCACTCTAGAACCTTCCCATCCTGGTTGATGTTCTATCCATAGAGATAAATCTATACAGTTTAGTACGAATTTTCTTGCGTGGTGGGACTGTAGCAGTAAAAGATTACCTATGACCACAAGATGTGGAGGAGGGTTCAAAACAGATATCAAGACAAACCTACACGAAGATGGATCCTTATCAATGCCAATCTACATAAAAGACAGAATTCATGCCAGTTTGGAAATTTCTGTTAATGATTAAAAAATAGGAAAGAGCTCCCTTTTCACCTCAACTATTTTTTTCTATCAACATAGTTCCATACGCTAGTTATTACATAACAATAATCATAGTTAAATTACCGCGCAGGAAAGCTCTTCTTTCAATTGATTCAGGCAACCAGTGTTGGAAAATCCCGTGTCACTTCCATATGGACTAGATTTGGTAGGTCTAGGAAACCTTTCTTTGCTTTGAGCTGTCCTAGGCTCAATTTTGATACCATGCACCTGTACCTTTAATGGACTATTATTTTTCTCGTTCTTTGCTATAGCAACTGCAGAAGCCTCATCTACAATCACGTTCGTTGTCAAAACCAGAGCTCTATAACAGTCAAAGGTTTTCCAAAACTAATAATTCAAGCAATATAAAGATATGTAGTACATGATTATGTTGTACCATAAAAAATTTGGATTCAGAATTTTGCAGAAAAATTGCAAAGCTCCCTTCCGATGGAATCTTTTCAGTGGAAAAACAGTGCATTTTGTGAAGGTATTGGGCAAGTAAAATTATTGATCCATTAAAAGCTTGAATTCAGAATTCAGAATTTCGTTATGATAGACTTTCCAGTTGCAGAACTGAATTTTGTGGAGGTATTAAGCAAGTAGTAGGTTTTAGCAGCTCAATCTCATTGCCGTATGATGTGCTTAGCTTGTGGAATCCGTGCTACCTTAAAACTACTTTAGCTTGAGTTTTTATTGCTGCCCTAGTGTATTCGGTTTTATCCTCTTTGAAACTCTCTAAAAGCCAAAGATTACCTTAGAAGTTAAAACTACTTTAGCTTGAGTTGTTATTGATGCCCTAGTGTATTCGGTTTTATCCTCTTTGAAACTCTCTAAAAGCCAAAGATTTCTTACTCGCAAGGCAGAGTATGGACTTAAATCCTATAAACAGTCCAGCTTTTGGTGCGAATCCTCAGTCCCCAGGTTCATATATCTAACATCTTTGTTATAAGATGCAGGGTATATGCTACATTAAAACTACTTGGTTGCTGGAATGCTGAGAATAAGCATCTTGATCTACCACTCCATCAAAGCAGTCTTAACATATCTGGAAGCCCCACTCTTCCTTCAAGGTCAGAGTGCTGGGTAGGTTGGTGCTTTATAACAACCAAGCGGTAGCCTAGGTTTCAATTGATGTCATATTTAGCCTCTTAATATAGTTTGTCATTTAGTGCTTTTGTTATTGGCATTATCAACAAAGCACATGGTCAAAAATGTCATGAAGTGTTCTCTAAGGGGTCACAGCTAGTTGGCAAACAGTTTCCCACAACCATTGTGTACAAGTCACCTCAATGAGTATAAAAGGCACTCGTTTTTAAAATGAAGGTGTCATCAACGACATTGGACGACAAACCTCTATTCTATTGACCACCTTGTCTAAATGTGTAAACCATTGTTATTATTGATAAAGTTGTACCATTCTTGACAGTCCCTTAAATATTACTTCATGTGCTCCTCCATTTATTACACATGTATAGACTACGATGTTTACTCTTTTTCAATGTCATTACTCTAAATTTATAGCCACAAGGAAAATTTTATGCTTAATAAAGATTGAGAAATTTTGAAAAGCTAGTCTACTGCTAACCCTAAGCCAAGTTACACTAACTATATTATTTATTACCTCAAACCCTTACCAAACAATTGCAAAAAAAGGTCAAACATTCTTGATAACAAAGAAGGTCAAAGAAGAGTAGCGAACCTTGTTTTTTCAAAAGCAAATTTGTGAATAAGTTTTTAGGAATTTTCAAAAGAACAAAATTAAAGGAACCACAAAAGGAGCTTACAATGAAAAAATTGCATCATTTTTTCACTTTCATGTTCTTTTCAAATGAATGGTGGAAAAGGCCATCTTAGAGGACTGTTTAGGCAAATGACAAGGTTGGGTCATCCATGTGGTGCAAGTCATTATAGATATTTGGCTAGATATGTAAAGTTGTAGGAATGTTGATAAAAAGGTAGTATATACTGCATAATCAAGACTAGGATATACTGCACAATCAAGACTAGGATATACTAGCTAGGATATACTGCTCAGTCAGCTGTAGGTAATTTGGCAACAAGAGTCTCTAATTCAGTAAGAGATTCAGCTATTGCTTTCATCAATGCTCTGGTGTCACCTTCATCTGATTCAAAATCAAGAGAACTTTGTGATCACATTCTTGATGCATTGCTTGTGGGTCTAGAGAAGGCATTCCTGTCATTTGATGTTCCTACTACGAAAACATACTTCAATTTTGTAGTTCAGTTGGCAAATGGTGAGTCCACAATAAATCCTATTATCAAGAGGGCAATTGATATGGTGGTCAAGTTGTATGCCGATGATTCATCATTTTGGGATTAATTCCCCCTAAACAAGCTCAAGGATTCATCACTTTGGGATTAATTGGAAATAATTCAACAGTTTTCTAAGGTTTATTATAAAAGATGACTAAGTTTACCTAAGTTAATAATTCAGCTATTACATTGAGAATATGAGATAGGGAGCTCTTTAGTTATAACTATAGAACTACCTTAAAATCACATGTTTTCAATTGGCTGACAAACAGGATCTAGGTTAACAATGGGTGGAATTTGTTGTAGAATGATCCCAGGAACAATCCCAACAAAGTCATGAAAAGCATACAAAATACAGGTAAAAAATTCAATGTGGATTATTCTGATGCCTTTGCACTAATATAGGTAACACATTTACCAATGACCATACACTGTTTCTAGTTGATTATTTGTCTTTTATCAGTGTATTTGCTTGTTATACTGACATTTTGTTACAATTTGAACAATCATAAAATCTGTGATGAACACCCCATAGGTCGATGGTAGGAATATTAATATCCATCCATACCCTTCAGCAATATGTTTCATTATTCTGATTTTTTTCTACCAATATTCCAACCCTCCTTTTGGCATACTTCAAAAACATTGATACAACATGAGTGAGAAGTGTCATGCCAGAAGCACTATGCTTGCATAGTTGACCTTCTTGGTCGTGCAAGGAATTTCGGATGGACTCAAGAATTTATTAAGAAAGAATCCATTATAACCTGATCCTGCAATGTAGGTCCTTGTTTGATGCATCCAGATTTCATTGTCATTTTGAGGTAGGAGAGTTGAATTGCAACATCTTTGCAACTTAAAGCCTGGAAAGTTTGGATTTTATGTATTGCCATCCATCATTCATGTTGCAGATGGCAGGTGGTATGATGCAGCAAAAGTGAGAACAGTGATAAAAGGCACTAGATTTCAAAGGACACCAAGATGCAGTTTGGCTAAGGTAAATGGCAGGGTATACAAATTCGTGGTGGGGGTAGACTAACACCTTCATTATGAGGAATTTTATGCAATATCTGTATATCTTGGCTGGGCACATATGTAGGTGGCAGGTTATGTTCATAAAACAATATTTATGCTACAGACTAGGAAGAGGTTAAGGAATACATGATCAGCAGTCACAATAAAATATTGGGCAGTGCTTTCCAATTTACAAAGACACCCATGGAAATATCTATGACATGAATAAGTTCAGAGAGCTCAAGGCTGCTAAAGACATGGACACTATCAGCCATGACATTGTGGATAGAATCTTGCCACACTATGTGACATGGACACATGATTATGGTATGTCGATTTTCATACTACTGGTTTTGTAACAATTCAGAACTTTTCTCTCGGCTCTGTAACCATTCAGAAATATTCTCTAGGTTCATTTATTGCAGAATGAATTGATAGCCTCAAGGTGACTGTAAATAGAGAATTGAATTTGAAAAAAAGTCCATGTAACAATTCAGAAATTTTCTCTAGGATTTTATTATTGCAGAATGAATAGATAGCCTCAAGGTGACTGTAATAGAGAATTGAATTTGAAAAAGAGTCCATGTAACAATTCAGAAATTTTCTCTAGGTTCTTTTATTGCAGAATGAATAGGTTCTTTTATTGCAGAATGAATAGATAGCCTCAATAGCCTCAAGTGACTGTAATAGAGAAAATAATTTGGAAAAAAAGTCTAGGTAAGCATTTTTCTTTTTTGTTCCAAATAATTTTATGTTTTCAATTGGTTTAATTAAAACTAAATAAGTGCCATTAACACAGTTGGTGGTATCCGAAGGGTTTAACTAAATTTAAGTTCTATGTGTTAATTTATTTTGCTACACTCCTACACATTGGTAGGAGATGTTATCCATGACATAGGAATGGTAGTGAGTTTCACACATTGGTAGGGGATGTTATCCATGACATAAAAATGATAGTGAGTTTCAAGGAAGATAGATGAAATAAAATGATAGGGGTTCTTGTAGTGTATGCCAATGCAATAATGTTATGAGGGAATTCTTAATTGGACAAGTTTCATTAACAGGATTGGTGGCATTTGAAGGGTTTTTTGTGAAATGGATAGAAGTATCCTAGTAAAGTCATTTCACAAAAACTAGGAATGCCTGAGAACGGATCCTAGTAAAGTAATTTTACTTAAGTTTTATTTGGGGAACACTGAGGACTCATTGATGTTGAACCAATCCAATAAAAACAGAGTACTGTGCTATGCATCTATTTCTCTAATCATCCGATATCCTCAATTTAAAAATGACAAACAACTATGCACAAAATGTCTTTATTACCTAGTACGAATGGGTAAAATTCTTCGCCAAAAAATGTATGCAGCAAAAGAATATCATGATAAAAATAAGTTGTGATAAGTCTGTAAAAATAGTAAACTAACCTTTGTAGTGCATGTGGAATTGATATACATGTAGATAGGCTTCTCAGGGTCATCATACTGCAGATAGAGTAATTCTGCCATAATTAGTTCTGTCACAGCTGGTACAAGTGACATTCCCAAATAGACAATTCGACTTTTAAACAAATAGGATGCTAGATCTAGAGGCGGTTGCTCCCATGCAGTTCCTCTTTGAAAGGGAATAACCTTCAACAGTGAAAGTTTTCTCAGAAAACATGCAATGTGCACAAGTAACAAGTTGCAACCCAAATACTGATAGATAAAGAACATAAGATCTAACAGCACATAGCTCTCTAACTATTTATTTTGCAGATTACATGAATAGAAATTCATAACCAATCATTGCCATTCCTTACATTTTAAAAGATTGGTAATGCTAACATTTTCAATATAAATCATATAAAACACAAGATCTGTACCATTTAGTTAGGAACTGGTGACAATGTAGATTTTTGAAGTCACTGATGGTGTGAAAAGATCTCACACTTGGAAGTGATGGAAAAATTAATGGAGACTTTACTACAACAGCATAGACATTAATTTCCCACTTACACTCGGCCACCTATTTAGGAACCAAATGGTGCTCGGAAAGGATGCAGGGCTTTATGTTTTTAGATAAATTGCATCCTGCATGCCAAAAAGTTGTATTCTTAGTAATTAATTGTGTCTACAACCCTATCACTAAAAAACTGGATAGGGTGGGTACGACATGTGGTTGAATTCAGGTGATCACAGGCCTCCTGGGAAGCAAAAGTATTACAAGCATAGCTAGAAGCAAATGAGAACAAGGTTTGGAAGCACCTACTTTTGCCAAAGACATCTCCCCAGTGCTGCATGGAAGACTACTACCGACAACTTGATTAAGGAATGGCATGAACGTCCTCTGTAACAAGAGGCAGAGAATCAACTAAACATCTCTTTCTGGTTTGTCCATTTGTCAAGGAGATATGGCCGAGGATTGCTACAAAAAATGTGCATGGACCTGAACACTTTTGGTGAGATGTCTAGTTTTATTTTGTGTTGAGATTATTATTTTTTTGTTGCAAAAGGAAAACCAATCCATAGATTTATTTGGCATCCATTAGCCAAATTCTTCAAGTTGTTTGAATCACCAGGAACAGGGAAATTTTGTGAATGAACAACCCCAGATCCAAAAGACATAGTTGAACGCCTGTTCATGGTTCGCAGAGCTCCTGCGTAACTTTTGAGGAACAACATGTGAGAAAATTCCAGATAGAAGCAGTTAAGTATGGATGCTTAGGACTTCGACGCTTTCTTAGTTCCAATCTACTCCGAAGATTGCACCTATGGATCTACTAATTTTGGATCCTGCTGTGAATACCATCCCACCAGGACTTTGGATAATTCAGTTCAATGGAGCAACAAAGAAGAATCATGGTACTACTGAGGTAGGTCATGATTTGTGTCATTCAATTGGTCTCGTTTCTAGCATTCGTACTCCTTGGACAAGTGGCTGTTTGTGTCATTTAGTTTGTCTTGTTTTATTGTCATGCATGGGGGGGTTTACTTGCATTCCCCATAATGCAATAGAATTTAGATCTTTGGCTAAGACCTCAG
>LPNX010928432.1:0-57500 GCA_001517045.1 Pseudotsuga menziesii
TTGCACATGGTGGGACTCATGGACTAGGCAAATAAGACAAAATAAATGAAATAATGTCTAAGTGGGTAAATACTATGGGTTGATTATTCTAACAATATATGCAATAATGGTTTGCCATTGATCGTTGTTTAGAGGCTAGATTTTCCTTTGAGGACTTGATGGAGAATTCGATGGAGGCCAAGGAATTTTGATTTCCTATTAAAAAACACAAAAACAATAACAATAAAACTAAAAGAAACAAATGCAATAAAAAAATATAAAAAAATGGAAAACAAAACAAAAACAATAAAAAAACAACCAAATTAAAAAAATAAAAAATAATAAGAAAAAAAAGACAGTAAACAAACATTAGTTTTCTTTTGTTTTGAAAAAGTTTTTAATAAAATAATAATAAAAATAATAAAAATTTAAAAATAATAATAATAATAATAAATAAATAATGAATAATAAAACAACAAAATTAAAATTTGCAAATGGACCTTATGGGCCTTGTTCTCCCTGGAAACATTATTGAAATCATGTTTTTGCATTTCACCCTAATTTCTGAAGTCATTCTACATAGATTTCGAAACATGTCTAAGATTCATCACAGTAATAGGTAAAAACATGTTTTGTTTAGCTGTGAATTTGATTTGCTAAATCACATAATTTTCCAACATTTTATGTTTTTTGATGCTCTCACAATTTTGTTGTAGGAAAATACTAAAATTTTACAGGTTTAGAGACAATCAAGAAGCCTTGTTCATGCATAAGTGATTTGCAAGAATCACAAAACTTTTCCAAAAAAATATGTTTCATCGAAAGCTTAAAGGAGTTGAGCTTTGTATCACATTTGTCATGTCATTTTCCGCTATAAAGAACCTTTCATAAAACCATTTTTGTCATGATCTATTTATCTACCTTCCTCCTTCAAATCTCGTCAGTCATCCATCTTGGAGTCTATTGTTTCATTGCCTTACACATAATGACTTCCTGCATGTCTAATTTTCTGAGTCACATACGTTCTTTACTCTTTTTCAGTACATATTTTGCGTCATGAATAAAACCATTTAGCTTCCTTTTCATGACCGAATTTCCTTGATATCCTTCTCATAAAAAACTGTTTGACCATGAGATCTTTTATCTATAGTCGTACCACTCATTTTGTACAACTCGCATTGATTGATGTGGGATTCTTTAAGGCCCATCTTTCAACAAGTCTTTCCCCATTGACCTCAGCACATTATCTGGGATAGAGACTAGATTCCGTATTAGTACCTTAAGGCTTGAATGCCTTAATGGCAAGTTCTCTTACTGACAATCATGGGAATACATCAATGTCTCTTGATCATTGGATCTTGCAAGTGGCTCGACATCAGCTCATTTATTTACACTTCGCAAGATGTACTTGGGTACCTTGGCACTCATTGACATCAATGGTGAGTTTTCTTTGCATTGGTTAAGGACATTCATGAATGGTCGGTAATCCAATGATTTATTTCCATGCTCAAAATCAACACATTTATTCACATGGTAATAATTGTACCATCAGATTTTTGTAGCATGTGAAGACTATATCTACTTTTCTTGAGTCCATCAGCAGTTATGCAGTAGCATACTTCTAGCCATATGAGAGTACCACAGTTCCACTTTCATCTATGATATTTTATTTCATTCAACCAAGCAGCAGTTCATATTCCTTCACTTCATAGTCCATGATCTAGAAACTGCATCAGTCACAATCCTATTGCACATTTCATCATCTTTTTGGGTAAGTGGAGGTATGTTATTTTCTAATCTTTAATCATGTAATTCCATAAATTATAGAAATGAATGAATTTGTAAAATTCCCTCACCATGTTACATTTCCTTTCTCATTTTCATAAACTTAGCACATGTTTAGTTTGGGGGGGGGGGGGATATATTCATTGCCATTTGATTCCATTTTACACATGCCATCATCTCATTTACTATTGACCAACATGTCTCTTCCAAGATACACTTTATTACAATTTGATTCCACCTTTGACATGATTCATAAACATGAATAAAAGGCTTTCTACTGTACATTCATGGCTTATCATTTCTAGTGTATTTATACTTTCGAATCTTATGTATTGCATCCATAAAACAAGCTAAATAAATGAATGTTGTTAACACAAGAACCAACATTTGTCATATGCTACTTATGACAACTGCTACCTATGTATTTCACATCATGGAATGATTTATTATTAAAAACGACATCATGGAAAGCCAAAGATAAGAAGCCAAAAAGTTTATGCACATCTGCATGAGGACATACAGCAAGCTCAGTTGGGGGGAGATGTTGGGTCACCCAAATGTCGCTTTTTCATCATATTTTCCCTTCACTATTCCTCATATTTGTCCCTATTCATCACTCCATTAACCATTCCTTGTACCATTTTCATAAATAAATATGGGTTACCTTGTTATTTTCCAATTTATTTATTTGTATGTATTTTGAGAGAATTTGTGATTAAATATTATAAAATTTACATATTTGCATTCTATCTCAATGTTGTATGAGACTTATGATGATTACAAAAATATTTGAATATTTTAACAAGGTCAAAAGTCACCACCTAGCCTAAAATTTGAATTTCATCATCAAGCTTTGAAGATTTGAAGAAGATTTGGGATAATTATTCAAGCATATTCAAAGGAGAAAAATCATGGAGATGTGGATAGAATATCTTATCCAATATCTGTTCGAGGATTTGAAGGAATAATTGGTTGTACCTACTTGAGAGAAAAGTGGATCTACATTTATTAGTTGCTTATCCTCTTTTCAAAGAAACTCATGTATAAATAAGAGTGTTCTCTATTCATTTGGATGTTGGAGGCCTCTTTAGTGGTGTGGAAGTAGACAAATAATTTATGTAAAGTCTTTTTGAGAGTTAGTCATGGATCTTATCATTTTGTAATAGGATTGATGTTTTAGAGTAAATATTTTGATTTCTCCATGTTGGTAATAACTCCCGATTCAATTCTATTCATGGCAAAAAACATTAATTTATACATTACAATGAGGCGGTTGAGAACCAGCCTTTTCACCTTCCCATGCAACTATTCAAATTCCTATTTATTTATTTATTTACAATAATCCTGACGGAATATATTCTAACAATCCCCCTCTTAATCCGAAGGGGTGTTCGTAAGTTCGAGCATGTTTCTGAATCTTTCAAACTTTTCTCATCCAAGCGCTTTGGTGAAGATGTTTGCAACTTGATCATTTGTGGAACAATGTCGAAGATGGACTGTCTTGGCCTCTACATGATGTCGAATCAAATGATACTTTGTGTTGATGTGTTTGGTTCGATCATGGAATCTAGGATTCTTAGCCAGCTTGATTGCAGAAGTATTGTCGACCAACAATGGAGTGGAGTTCTCTTGTTTTTCTTGCAAATCTTCAAGTATCTTCCTGAGCCATACTATTTATTTTGTTGCTTCAGCTGCAGCCACATATTCTGCTTCTGTTGTTGAATTTGTTGGAACTGACTGTTTGCGTGATCTCCATGAAACAGCTGCTGATCTAAGACTCATAGTGTATCCAGAAGTTAATACTCCCGTCTCCTTATCGCCATCAAAATCTGAGTCTGAGTACCCAATAAGTTTGAATTCATCCACTTTAGAGTACTTGAGTCCAACGTCTTGAGTCCCCTTCAAGTATCTTAGAACCCTCTTTGCAGCTGACCAGTGTCCTTCACAAGGTTAATGCATGAACCTTGAAAGTATGCCAACAACATAAGAAATATCTGGTCTAGTTGTTGTAAGGTAGATAAGACTTCCTACAAGTTGTCGATACTTGGTCGCATCTTCAAATTCTTTTCCTTTGCTTGATGTGAGCTTCATTTTCTGTTCCATTGGAGTAGATATAGGATTGCAATCTGTCATGCAAAATTTGTTTAGTAGTTCTCCAACATATTTTTTCTGAGATAGGAATATGTACTTAGGATGTTGAGTGACTTCAATTCTTAATTAATAATGGATATGTCCCATATCTGTCATTTCAAAGATCTTTTTCAAATCTTTCTTTATGGATGATATATATCTCTCATTGTTCCTTGTCATCAAAAGATCATCTACATACACCACAAGATACACAACAGATCTTCCAACTTTCTTTATAAACGGTGTTGCATCATCAAGATCAAAATGTTCGAAATTTAACTTCAAAAGATGCTCGGTTAACTTTTCATACCATGCGCGAGGTGCTTGTTTTAGGCCATACAAGGATTTGACAAGCTTGCATACCTTTTGTTCTTTTCCTTTCACAACAAAGCCTTCTGGCTGAGACATGAAGACATTCTCTTTCAAGTCTCCATTCAAGAAAGCAGTATTCACATCCATTTGATGAACTTTCCACCCTTTCTGAGAAGCTAAAGAGAGTAAGGTTCGGATGGTAGCCAATTTTGCTGTAGGAGAAAATGTTTCTTCATAGTCAATTCCTTCTTTCTATGCATAGCCTTTTGCTACAAGCCTCGCTCTGTGCTTGTCAAGTGAGCCATCTGATCTGTATTTGTTCTTGTACACCCACTTGCAGCCAATTGGTTTGGTTCCAACTGGAGGGTCAACCAGCTTCCAAGTATTATTCTTTATGAGCGCATCATAGTCATTTTTCATAGCTTCTTTCCACTCAACTCGAGTAGAAGCTTCTTCAAAGGAAGTTGGTTCAAAGTTAGCAGATAAATTAAATTCACAATCAAATGATACATCCATGTCATCACCTGAATTATCTGCTCCTCCTCCATCTTCTTGTCTTTTCGAACTTCTCATTCCCATCTTTCCAACTTCATCTCGATGGACACTTTCAAGTGTCTTTGTGGCCCATTTAGGAATCTTCCGTGATGGTCCTGGTTGATCAGCTGGTGGATCTTCATCATTGATTGAGAGTCTTTCAATTCTCTCAATCACATCATCCAGTTGAACCTCTTGTTCAAGTGAAGTAGTAGGAACTTCTTCATGCGGGGGAGTTGGTGCTTCATATGTAAATTCCAAAGGTTGATCCAGAATAAGAATCCCCCCTTCAAGGTTTGGAATTTCATATTCATTTTTAGAATATGTCTTTGGATGAGGATAATTTTCCAAATGATCAAGCTGTCTCTCAATGGACTAATCATTTTTATTGGTTTCAAGAAAAATGACATCTCTGGAAATAACAAATTTCTTGTTTACCTCATCATACAAATGGTATGCCTTGGAGTATTCTTCGTACCCCAGGAAAATGCACTTTCTGCTTCAAGCACCAATCTTGTTTCTGTGCTCCTTCGGAATCAAGGCATAACAGGTGGAACCAAAAAATCTGAGATGCCTGACTGAAGGGAGATGTCCAAACCACATTTCATGTGGAGTCTTGTCATTAAGAGCATTTGAGGGACTTCTATTTCTCAAATATGCTGCACATTTTACTACATCACCCCAAAACATAAGTTTTACATTCTTGAAAAACATCATTGAGCGAACCATATTCATTATGGTGCTATTCATTCTTTCTGCTACACCGTTTTGTTGAGGATTGTAGGGAACTGTAGTCTGATGTGCAATTCCATGTTGGCGAAGATAATTTTCAAAAGCATTTGAAATGTATTCTTTTCCATTATCAGTACGAAGTGTACCAATTTTTTATTGTGCTTGTTTTTCTATCAATGCATGAAAGTCTTTGAATGTTTGAAATGCTTTTGACTTTGTCTTTAAACAGTAAATACAGCACATTCGTGACTAGTCATCAACAAATGTCATAAAATACTTATTCCCATTTGCTGAAGGAGTTGGCATTGGGCCATACAAATCAGAATGCACTAGTTCTAATTTCCTACTTGCTCTGAAATTAGATTCATGGAATGGCATCTTACTATGTTTCCCTAATATACATGCATCACATTTATTCTTCTCTTTAGGAATGGTGGGCAAGCCAAATACACCATTCTTTTTCAACAAGCGAAGACTGTTATAATTTAGATGACCAAATCTTGCATGCCACAATGAGCTAGATGACATATTACCTTCTCCATGCTGAGAGAGGTAGGCATAGTTCTGAAATCTTGCAGATGAACCCTTGAGCTTCAGCAGCTTCCCATCTTCATATCCAGTCATGATGACTTGGTTGTCAGAGGAATTTCTTATTTCAACGATTCCATCAAACATGTGGATGGAATGGCCTTGCTGTCGAATTTCCACCATGGATAGCATGCTTCTCTGCAACTTTGGAAGATAGAGAACGTTCTTCAACAAGAAATCATGGAATCCAGGCATCTTCAGTCGAATGGTTCCCATTCCTTTTGGTTTAATACTTGACTTATCTGCAACGTAAACTATGCCATCTATTGTTTCATTAAGTTCTTCAAAATAGTCTTTTCTAAATGTCATATGTGATGTTGCACCAGTATCAAGCAGCCAACAATCTTTGTAAGATGAAAGAGAAGTCATTTCATTAAATCCAAGATTACAATGTGAAACAATACAATGAGCAAAATCAGAAGATTTACCAGCATCTTGATGTTTATTATCATCTTTATTTTGGTTGTTCTTGTCTTTGATGGAGTCCCATGAAGCCCAACACTGATATGATGTGTGCCCAGTCTTTCCACAACGCTTGCACTGCAAATCTGATCTTTTGGTGAAGTTATTTCTGCCCCCTCTGTCTCTGAAGTTTCTTCTTCCTCTACCTCTCTTGCTGCTTTCTCCTTTGGGATGATCTTTGGTGTGGTTATTTGCTTTTTGAGAAAAGCAAAGTGATTCTCCAGTAGGCTCGGTTGTCTTCTTACCAAAGGCTTTCTCTCTGTAAGCTATCTTTTCTACCAGGGTGTCAAATGTTAGTGATTTGAAATTGTCACTAGCTTGCAATGACTCAAGATAGTTGGAGTGAGTAGGATACAAAGATTTTACAAATGCTGCAAGAGGAAGATCTGGTTTCATACCAGAGGCTTGAATCTTGTGCATGATGGCTTTAATTTCAGAGGCAACTAACATGGGATCATTGTCTTTTACTTCAAGACTGAATAATTTTAACATTAGTTGAATAACTTCCATTTTAGAGTGTGAATCATACAGTTCTTTTAAAGTTTTTAGAGCTTCAAAACATGATTTTGCAGGAAATATGTGTTGGCTCACCTCTTCACTGACTGTGGCAGTGATTACTGCTAAATATTTCTTATCTTTTGTTCTCCAAATGGCCTTCTCTTTCTCGGATTCTAGAGGTTCAGGGTCTCTGGTTATGGTCTTTCCAGCTGTTGTCTCTATTGTGGTGCCTTCACAAATTCCGTCCCAAAGGTCATTGTAGATGAAGGAAGATTTGATATTCCTCCACAATTCTGAATAGGTGTCTTTGCCGGTGAGAGTGGCACCAACTATAGATGCTATGGATTGCATTTTTACAACTGTTAGTGTAATTTATGAAGAGAAATAATAACCTTGCAGGTCTACAGTCTCTGCCAAGGTGAATACAATGCAAGTTTATAGCATATGTATCAATCAATACAAAATATATAAAAATATATCAGTCATACATAGGCTTCTTTAATACAAAATATATCAGTCACTAGCAATATATGATATTATACAGCATAAAACACACTCTTCAGCAGTCTTCAACGCAGTTCCTGCAAATCTTTGCAGGTTGAGGAAACCACTTCAAGCCCTTTATCTTCAATATACTCCAATACCCATAAGCGTTGTAGTTTGTGGCAATGACCAAGGATCTTAGTAAGTTCTGCACTTTTGAATTGTTGCGTAACTCAAGTTCAGACAAGTCAAACTAACAAAGGGTATTGTGAACAAACTACTGGAATTAGTGGTTGTACTCTGAATTCTGAGATGCTGAATAATATGAATATGCAGTCCATGGAATGGGGGCCTCAGTTTGAGGCTAAGGCAAGGAATAACGCTGAAGCAACAATGACAGGCCGACAAAGAAATAGTGACCTAGACAATAGCTATTGGTCTAAGAACGAGGAAGCTAACCATCAAATTCACATAGATAACCAGGTGTGACCTCCCAAAAACTAGATAAGGCGAATTTAAGCTTAGAATATTGTTCAGTGCGTGGCTCTTGCTCGCAGCAGTATACCAAGGAAACAACCTGTCGAGCCCCACCTTTTCCAGCACGCTCCTCTACAATCTGGTCGTGGACATTTTCAGAAATTGCAGCATCTCACACTCATCAAGAATTAGGTTTTATGCATTCAACAGTCTTCCACGATACAGCCAGAAATTGCAGCCTCTTATAAAACTTAATCTTTCATAGCAGTTCTCAAAGGGAGATTGCAGCAGTGTTCAGCTTCAACGCAGCAGTTGCAGCTTGCAGCAGTGGTGCTCTATGCACTTCGTGTGAATGTAAGAGAGCGGGTGGACTCTTCACACAGTATTTACAACTCAGCAGAGATATCTATGATCAACGCATATAAACTAGGGTTTTTATGAAGTCGCAATCTCCATACAATACTTCTGAATATTAATCGATCTAGAGTAACTGCACATTTTCTTCCTAGTCGCCCAGTAGGAAGAAAGACTAAGTGGTTCGATGCCTTTTGATGCCACAAGATGGGCACATGAATGCTTCAAGACCTTGGCTTCTTAATCTTCAAAAGAATTTCACCAACATATAGCATTTCTTCACACAGTCGCCATGATATTCACACAGTCGTAGGATATTCACACAGTCGCCATGATATTCACACATATCGTAGGATATCAAATAGTCACCAAACAAATCATAGGATATTCATGCATATAAAAAATATACAGCAAGAGCAATACACAACGAAAACTGAATGGAGATCATGGTTACAACTTAGGGTTAGGTATACATCAAACGTATGAGCAGAAAACGCACATAATGAATGTGCGCAGGGGCAGACTGGCGATGGGCAAGCAGCCTGAAAGAGCATACTGGCAGGAAGAATGCCAAGGCTGAAATGCAGCAGGCAGGAGTTACGGCAGGCAGGCAGCCATGCTCTGATACCACTTGTTGGTAATAACTCCCGATTCAATTCTATTCATGGCCAAAAACATTAATTTATACATTACAATGAGGCGGTTGAGAACCAGGCTTTTCACCTTCCCATGCAACTATTCAAATTCCTATTTATTTATTTATTTACAATAATCCTGATGGATTATATTCTAACACTCCATAATAGATTTGTTATTTTGAGTTGTTAATGGATTTCATGCTTTCTTAGTTAATTTCATTTATGCAACTTGATGCTCTCCTAGATTTAAACTTATTTTCATGCAATTTCTTGCTTTCGTAAACTAGGTTTAATTTTAGTTGCATGTGTTTTCTTAGATTAGTCACATGTTCTCTTAGATTTCAGTCGCATGGAATATTAACTTAAATTAGTGTTTCTCTGACCCTGCATATATTTTTCCTGTACCTCATAAGTTTATGCTCTCCTTGGGTTGACAATTTAAATCATTGGATAGTTTATTAATCGCTTAATACTTTCCACCAAGAGTTGACTTTAGTACATCATGGTTGACTTTAGTGCATCATGCTTGACTATGAGAATGGTTGACAATATTGCATCATGCTCGACTATGCTTAACCATGATTGAATTTTTTTAACTATGTTTGACTTTAGCGCATTGTGGTTGATTATGGTTAACCATAATTATCTTTAGTTAACAATGTTTGTCTATGGTTGCTTCATGTTTGAATTTGGTTACACGATGGTTGACTATGGTTGACTTTATCTTATGATGGTTGAATTTGGTTAACTGTGGTTAAACTATGGTTGACCATTGGTTGGGAATGGTTAACATTAATATGTAGTTGAATTCAAACGAAGGGTGACTTTAAACCATGATTTCCCATTGCGTAGGAATCGTTGACTTTAAATTAAGTTTGGCTATATTAAATTAATGTATACCATTTTTTAGGCATGGTTGACTTTAATGCATCATGGTTGTTCGTGGTTGACTTTAGTGCATCATGGTTGATTGTCGTTACATCATAATTAAGTAGGGTTAACTTTTATTAACCATGGTTAACTATGTCTAGCCATGGTTGATGGCATCTCATCGTTGAATAGGGTTGAATTTGGTTAATCATGGCTTACTATGGTTAAAGTTGGTTAACCAAGGTTGAATTTAGTTAAAAATGGTTGACTTTGGTTGGTTATGAAAGACCATGTTAGACCATCATTGACCATTGTTGACATAACTAGGAGAACCATGGCCAACCATTATTAAACCATGGTTTTCAATGTTTGACCATGCTTAGAGCATTGTTAACCATGGTTAATGTAGGATGTCAAATGATAATTGAATAAGTTTGGCCATATTAAACCATCATTGGCCATTATTTAAACATCGTTTAGTTTACTAAATCATGGTTGATTATGGTTAACTTTGATATTAACCATGGTTAAATATGATTGCATCATGGTTTACTATGGTTAACTTTAAATAACCATGGGTGGCTATGCTTAACCATGGCTAACCGCATCTCATCATTGACCATGTTTGAATTTGGTAAACCATGGTAGAATATGTTAATATTGGTTGACTTTGGCTTTCCATGGATGACTTTGGCTAGCCATGGCCAATTTTAGCTAACCATCCTTAAACCATGGATAACCATTATTTGGCCATGGTTGACTTTAAACTAAGGTTGAATTTGAACCATGGTTAACCATTATTTAGACATCATTGACTTGAAACTAGGTTTAAATATATTAAACCATGGTTTACCATTGTTTAGGCATGTTTGACATTAGTTCATCATGGTTGAATGTGGTTGACTATGGTTGCATCACATTTAACTATTGTTGAATTTGGTTAACCATGGTTGATGACATCTCCTCATTGACCAGGGTTTAATTTGGTTAACCATGGCTAACCATGGTCAATGTTGGTTAACCAAGGTTTACTTTAGTGGATAATGGTTTAGTTTGGTAATTTATGGAAGACCATGTTAGACCACCATTAACCATGGTTGACATAAGTAAGAGAACCATGTCCAATAATCATTAGGCTATGGTTTACAATGTTTGACCATGGTCATCATTAACCATGGTCGATGGAGGCTGTAAAATGATTGTTTACTTTGGCTTTCCATGGTTTACTCTAGCTTTCCATGGTTGAATTTGACCATTATCAACCATGGTTAAAGATGGTCAATGATGGTTGACCATATTTAATCATGGTTGAGAATGGTTGATTACGATTATGGCATGTTTGATAACAATTTACTATGGTTCATAGTGGTAGATTATGATTTTGAAATTTGACTATTGGTAGTTATGTTTTAAGAATGATGTTTTACTAAAAGGTATAGTTTAGTTACTAAAGGTGAAACATGGTGAATCATCATTGACCATGTTTGACCATGGATAAACATTTTCTAGTATCACTCATTCAAGTTTGAAAATATATTACTATGGTTTAGTTTAGTGCATCATGGTTGATTTTAGTGCATCATGCTTAACTATGGGATTGGTTGACTTTACTGCATCATGTTTGGCTATGCTTAGCTATGATTAAATTTAGTTAAACATGATTGAATTTAGATAACCATGGTTAACTATGGTTGCTTTATGGCTGAATTTAGTTACATGATGGTTGGTTATGGTTGAATTTAGTTAACTACGGTTGATTATGTTTAACTATGGTTGACCATGGTTGAATTTGGTAACCATGGTTGAATAGGTTAACTTTGGTTAATTGTCGTTGACTTTGGTTTTCCATGGTTGACTTTGGTTCATTGTGGATATATTAAGGTTGATCATTAGTTAGGTATGGTTGAATTTAATCCATAGTTGAATTTAAACAAAGGTTTTATTTGATCCATGGTCTACCATTGTTAAATCATTGTTGACTTTAAACTAAGTTTGACTATATTAAACTATGTTATACCATTATTTAGGCATGGTTGCAGATGATCATTATTTAAAGTGGGAAATTAATAAATGTTTAAATAATGGTTTTTAAAAATTAATAATGTTTTATTATATAAAAACTATAATCATCCATGCCTAAACAAAGTGTTAGCACATGTCCTAAATTTTGAAGATTCTACAAAAGGCATCTACCCTAGTTCCCTTGCAAAAGTCTAGACCAGTAAAAAATGAGGGGTTCTGAAGGATCCATCCCTGGATGAAAGGTCAAAACAGTAAGAAATCCTTTGGCGCAACCTGGAAATGTGCCTAAGTATGAAGAGTCCGATCAAGGATAGGCCTTGGGAAAAAAGACAGTGGAGATATTACCCTCAAAGAACATCACAGGGCCAAAAAGATAATTTCCTCCCAAGGAAAATCGGGATCGGAAGTGCACAAGAGGTGAAAATATGGTGATGAAAAATGGAATCTCGAATTCTGCTTTCTGCGATCCGAGATCTGATTGCCCAAGATCAACGGTCCAGAAAATGGAAAAGACTGGAAATTGGAAAAGATAAAGAATTTTAAGATTGAAAGTTCAAATCCCGATTTCTGCATTCCATGATCTGGGATCCGATGGCTCAGGGACCTTCCACACAGATCTACGGTCCAGAAAATAGCAAAGGGGCGGAGATTGAAAAGGGAAAATACCAAATGGTTTAGTTGTCAAAAGTTAAATTTTTTATTTCCTCTTTCCAAGAAAGGAGGAAACGGAAACACAGAGGTGGAAAGGTCAGTTTTCTCCTTTCATGAAAATTTAAAGTTCCAATTCCCATTTTTTTTAAAAGTCTGGGGGCAGAAAGGTGAGTTTTCTCCTTTCACGAAAAAGTTTAATTTATGATTCCTGTTTTTCGGGAAAGTGCAGGGTGGAAAGACGAAAGAAGAAAGATCAAAATCAAACTTTGCAGAAAGTTTAAATTCTGATTTTTGGGTTCTGCTTCCCACCAGATCGACGGCTCAGAGCGCTTTCGCCAAAAATCAATGACCCAGAAAGAAAGGGGTGGAAGAAGAGAAGCAGAAAGGTGGAAAAGAAAAGATCAAAATCAAACTTCGCAGAAAGTTCAAATCCTAATTTCTGGGTTTTGCTTCCCGCTAGATCAACGGATGAGAGCGCTTTCGTCAGAAATCAACAACCCGAAAAGAAAGGGGTGGAAGAAGAAAAGTGGAAAGGTGAAGTTTTCTGTTATGAAAGTCATAATTCTGATTTTCGTCTTTTGCAGCCCGCAACTTGATCCCAGATCAATGGCAGAAATTGAATCCTGTAAAGAGAGACAAGGAAGAAGAAGGGAACATGTGCACAACTTAATTACACCTCCTGGTACATGGAACTTGGTATATCTCATAGCTTTCAATGGCTCATATAATCAAAGGATGAATATTTACGGTTCAGAAGGAATTTCGCAGGTGGAAGTTGTAGGGAAATTCAAAACTATTGCAGATCGTCGAAGAGCCATCATTTTAAACCAGCAAGCATGATCTCCAGGTGTTGTGTTCTCCATTTGTTTCTAGCATTCACATCCCAGCATGCTTTCATGTTTGTTAAAAATCATGGCGAATCTTCCATATCATAAGTTGTTGGAATTTTATGATCATTCAAATTCGATCCCCATTTTTTGTAATTGTTTTTTGGGATTTGTTTTGAGGTTGGTATCGGGAGCCCAGGACTCTATAAATATGCCCTCTAAATAGGAAGAAAGGGTTGAAATATTTAATTCAGAAGCCTCAGCGTTTGGGTTTTGTAGCTCTCTCATTTTCTTGGATTCTTTAATGAAAAGTATTCTCTGATTTTTTTGAGATTCATCATGGCGTCCACTGTTTAGTCTTTTTTTCCTTCATAAACTTCATTTTCATGTCTATGTATATTCTGCTAATGCATTTCTAGTTGTATGTGAATAATTTTCTCTTTATCAAGCGCTCTTTCCATCAGATTATCCATTTGTTTATGTGTTTCTTGTAAATGTTTTGGAATTCATCTTCTGTGCTCCATTGCAATTACTAGCCTCTGTTGTTTATTTTGCTAAAGCTGTGTTTAGGATATTTACCCTCGTATAGGTTCCTCCTGTTACATCGTGCTTCTTTTCATTTCCCGCTGCCATCTCCTCAAAGATAGTTTGTTGAATATTGATGCCTATTTTGACTCAGATTATGATGGTTATTGTTGGTTATTATTTGTTGTAAGTCCTTGAATGTTTTAGGCCTTGACTCCATTTCCCAATGGTATTTCTTGTATGTCTATTTCACCATTTTTAAATCTACAAATACCATGTTACTATCAGAATCTAGTCTTTTGATTGTTGTTTAAAGATAAGTTTGTATGTGAATTGTTTCTATGACAAAGAGAGATTCCTCTCTGATTGTAAGGCTAGACTACAGTATAAATATTGGTTGAAATGGTTACCCCTGTGACATCCTACCACAACCATAGGAAAATTATAGTGTGATAACATCTTGGAAGCCTTGTCGGGGAGCAAAAGAGCAAATCATCCCTGGGAAAATGACATTGTTTAGTTCTATGACCTAGTTGAGAATTTGGTCATAGATACATACTGGTTGTACATGCTCCAGCGAATTCACACAAATTTGTAAGGCGACTCCGCTGGGAAAGACTAGCGGCTCAAAGAACCCACATCAGGAGAAATCTTAATGCACTTTGTTCCATAAATTTTGATCTAGAGAGCCAATAGGCTACAAAGGTTAGTCAGAAATATTTCCTTCCCTTGTTGAAGGTTATATTTATGTTAGTGATATATTTGAACATTGTAATGAGGAGCTTGGACTAACATTCCCTAGAACTAAATCTGAGTCCAGCCTCTCTGACTTGGTTTCTGATACCTCTGTGTTTGATTTTCCCTGCATTTCTTGGTCACCCCTGGCCTCAGAGCCTCTAAGCAAGGATTTCCAACACCTTCCCGACCTAGAGTGCCCTACACTTAATTTTAATTCAAACTTGCTAAATTCCACTATCATAAGGAAATATGCTGCCACATTTTTGTCTCCCACTGCTTCAAAACAAAATCAGCATTCACCTTCTGGTTCTCCAATCCCTCACAGCTTACCATTTTTTGTTTCACCAGTCTTAATCTCCCCTATAAATCCCACTGCAACCCTAGGTATGGCTATGTTTTACCCTTTAAACCTCCCTGTTGTTCTTCATGACCTTCCCCTATTTTATTCCCAAATAATTAGACAATTTAATGGGGATAGGGGATACTCAGCTGAAGAATACTTGGAGTGCTTTTTAGACTGGACAAATTTAAAGGAGGTAGACCATGATGATGTGAAAGTTAGGTTTTTTTCCCAGTGCGTTGCTGGAGAGGCAAGAATATGGTTCAAAATCATTCCAGCTGGATCCATCTAGAACCATAGAGCCTTTGAAGATGCCTTTAGGGACAAATGGGAAGATCAGAAGAACCATAAGATGTATATGTCCCAATATCACTCCATCAGGAGAAAAGAGAGTGAATCTGTCCAAGAATTTTTTGACAAGTTTATGAAAGTATACAATTCCATTCCTACACAATTCAAACCTCCCATTGGATCTTCCCAGTTGTAATATAATGAATATTTTGATGGTGGATTTTCCTTGTGGCTGTATGAAAGGAGATCAGCCTCCTTGGCAGCTATGATGAAATATGCCATAGAGGTGGAGGTAAAACTGACTGCTGCAAGAAATAATAAAAGAGAGGAGGGGGAATGGATAAGGTAAGAAGGAGAGCAGAGAAAAGAGGAAAGAGAATGGAGAAGAGAGGAAGGAGAATGGAGAAGAGAGGAAGGAGAAAGAGGAGAAGGGAGAAAATACAAAGAAATTGAGCATCCCTCTACCTCTAGATCACAAGGGGACAAAATAGACATGATGTTGAGAACCATGGAAAGAATTATGGAGAGGCTCATTGTGGATGGTAGAACACATCCCATGGAAAATTAGGAGTAGCAGAACAAGAACCTGAATGACACAAGGCCTCCAATTCCCCAAAATGGGAAGAGGGACCAGAGAAACCCTCCTGATCCACCTATCAGGATTCCCTTTCAAGAAAATTATGTAGACCTAGCTGGAGAAGATTAGGCAGAAGATGAATTCCATCAGTTGTACACTAACCCACCCTCCACCTTTTTGACCAAAGAAGAACATTATAAGGATTGTATTGAAAGGGGAGATTCCTGTTAGAGAAACCGATGACTTCAAGAGGGGATACCAACTTGTTGTCATGGAGATGCATAGAAATATTTGCCTAAGTAACAGAGATGTTCCCATGGTAAAAAATAAATAGGTCATAAACAAATCCTCTACAAGAAAATCAAAGAGCATCCCGCCCCCTATGGAAACCTCCACGAATGTAGTAGAGCCCAAAGGGAAGGAGAAAAAGGAATATAATCCAATAGGGTTGGATGAGGGGCAGACCTCGTTCAGTATGGAGGTTGAAATTGCAAAGATAAAAATCTATGTCCCTCTCACTGATCTATTAAAAAATTATAAATATCATTCTAAAGTTTCCAAAATTTTGAAACCTCGAGGAGAAGTTTCTGAGATGTCAGACTCCCTGAATCTCCAAGATGATAACACCACCTTCATTTTTGGACCCTGTGTAGAAGATTCTACTGATGAAGATACCCCCCCTTTCTATGTCAGTCTGAACATCCGCAATTCCATCATTACACAATGCCATGTATGATTCAGGAGCCTCCCACAATATGATGCCCAGGGTAGTCATGGAGGAACTAGGATTGGAAGTGACCAGGACATACAAATACCTCTTCTCTTTTGATTCCAACAAAGTTAGGTGTCTGGGACTGGTCAAAGGTCTAGTCATCTCTTTATCCCAAATCCCTACCAAAAACCTAGTTATGGATGTAGTTATAGGTGACATCCCTCCAAAGTTTGGGATTTTTTTATCAAGATATTGGGAATCCAAGCTTAAAGGAACTTTCCAAATGGATATGTCATATGCCACCCTTGTGGAAATTAAACCCAAGAGATAGAACATTTACACTCACAAAATTGCTAATCAAACATGCAAAATTAACACCAAAGGAGACTGAAATTGGAGCATAACACTAATTTGTATTGAGTAAGTGTACAATATCCAACCTTATGAAGTAATAGGATTCTTTAATATATAATTACATGAGATATTCTAATGCATAAATATGCCATTCGAAATAGTCAAAAAGCAGGCTTACCAAAACTAGTCAAATCCGCCATAGGTGCATAAAGCAATTTCCAAATCTAGGTAGATGCTCACAAATTGGCTAAGTAAAGTGGGAAATATAAAGAGGGATGGAAAGACAACTCATACATGCTTTTATTTGGAGAAAAGGAGGGAGGATGATGTGGGAAAAAAACAAGGCAGTTACCATTAGTCTAGCTTTCCCTTTGCCTTAAATCAAAAATAAAACAAGGCAGCTTTACAGAAAAAGAAGATATGTGCTTTGGAGAATCTGGAATAAAGAAGACATGATAAAATGGGTTTCCATGATGTTTCTCAAGAACTCCATGACTCATTTTTATCATGTGTTGACTTTTAGGACATGTAGAAGGCAACTAGCATAGAGTGGAATCTAGGAAACTAGGTAATAAGACAAAAATGGCTAAATTAAAGTCTAAGGTAGGTAAGTATGGGTTTATTATTCTAAAACCCCCCATTAAGCCTGAATTTATGAGTAAATATCAGAAAACTATAGGTCCTAGCAACAAGGCTTAGTCACCCTTTACATACTACTTGTCCATACAACCAAGGAAAGAGGCAAAAACCTAGTGGGAAAATCCTCCGTTAAACATTGATAGGAAAACAAAATTTGGAAATATTGTCATCAATCATGCTTCATATCATGATCAGAAATCCCCAGTAGTTATTTGATATTGTTGAATGTATTCTCACAAAAAACTTTGGTGAAGATGCCTGCTACTTGTTCTGAAGATGCACAGAAGAGTAGATGAATGGTACCATCATGCAGAAGTTGTCCGATGTAGGGCCAATGGATCTCAATGTGCTTGGTTCACTGTCTTTGAACTGGATCATTACAGATTTGAATGGTGCTATGATTATCATAGTAGATAATAGTTGAAAACTCTGATTTGAAGCCACATTCTCCAAGTATTCCCTACAACCACAAACATTGAGTTGTTGCATTTACAACTCCTCTATACTATGCTTCTGTAGATGAGAGTGCTATGGCACTCTGCTTCTTGCTTGACCAGTTGATTAGTACTTCTGCAAGAATGAACACATATGTTGATTTAGACTTTTTATCTGTGTTGTCACCTACCCAATCACTGATAGTAAACCCAATCAAATCAAGATCAGATTTTTCTTTGTAGAAGATCCCATGAGTTCTTGTTCCTTGAACAAATTTTAGGATCCTTTTGGATGCCCTCCAGTGGATCTCATGAGGCTGATCCATGTATCTTGAAGCCACACTAACTACATAATATAATTCAGTTCAAGTGTGTGTAAGATAAAGCAAACACCCAATCAACTACCTATACAGTGTATTATTTACCATAGGAGAAGAACCTACTTCTTCGAGCTTAACTCTTGAAAGGAAGGAAGTATTTCTTGGCTTGGAATATTTCATGTTGAACTTGTTCAGAAAATCTAAGGCATGATTGTACTGATTTAATTTGATTCCATGTTGGTATTGAGCAATTTCGAGACCCAAGAATTGGCTCAACAATCCCAAATCTGTCATAGAAAATGCATGGTTCGTTGCATCCTTCAACGAGGCAATATCTTTGTTTGAACTTCCTATAATCAAAAGGTCATCCACATACAAGAAAATAATCATCAAATAACCATGAATCAGCTTCAAATAGACATTAGGATCATACTTGCATCGAGCAAAACTCAATGACAGCAGAAAGACATCAATCTTGGCATACCAAGCCCTGTGGGTTTGCTTGAGCCCATATAATGATTTCTTTAACCTGAGCACTAAAGATGGATTAGAAAAAAACCATTCATGTTGCTCCATGTAAATATATTTAGTGATATCTCCATTTAGGAAATCACACTTCACATCCATGTGATGTACCTCCCACTCCTTCGAAGCTGCAATGGCTAAAGCTAGCCTTATGGAGTCCATCTTTGCCACTGGTGAAAAGGTTTCATTGTAGTCAATACCATGTACTTGTGAGTAGAAATTGTCTAAGAATCCTACCTTATATTTCAAATATGAACCATCATCAGCAAACTTAGTCTTGAAAACCCACTTACATTGAACTAGATTCCTCCCTGGGGGGAGATCAACTAGTTCCCAAGTGTTGTTCTTCTAGAGCGAGATGAATTCTTATTTAATGATTGTTTTCCATATTGGATCATGTGTTTCATATTCATATGTCTGTGGATCTGATTCAACCATCAGATATCACTTCTCGGCAAATACGGGATCTTTCACACAAAGGGCACTCTCAAATTGAGATCTAGTCCTCCTAGTGTCATTAGGATTTTCAGCTAGTTCCCCGGCTGCATGAATGGTATTTGCTTCCAATTTTGGTCTTGTAGGACTGTTAGGATATACAATCAAATAATCATTATCAGACATATCAAAATCAGCAAACTCATTAGTCTCTTCACTTACAATCAATGGTTCTGGTGGTGAAGAGGACTCTCCAACTTCAACTACTACTAAAGGCTCTTCTTGGAACTGAACACTTCTTTCAATGAAGGCTTTGTTAGTGCTCAAGTTTATCATCTTGTACCCTTTTGAATATTTAGAATACCCAACAAATAGGCACTCTTGGATTTGGGCCTAGAAAGCCTTTCTCTTTTCAGTTGGAATTCTATCCCAAGCCTTTGAGCCAAAAATCCTGGAATGGGTCACATCTGGCTTATGCCCACTCCAAGCTTCGAAAGGAGTCATACCATAAATTTGTTTATAAAGCACCCTATTCTGGATGTAGGATGCATAGTTTATAGCCTCAGCCCAAAACTTTGGTGGCAAATTCTTAGCCTCCATCTTACAGGTTGCCATCCCCTTCAGTGAAATGTTCTTTCTCTCAGCAACACCATTTTGTTGTGGTGTGTAAGGGATTGAATGTTGCATCTGAATACTTGCATCTTTACAATATTGAATGAACTCAGAATTGACATACTCACCACCATTGTTATATGTGAGGATATTGAGTTTCCTCCCATACTAGTTTTCAACCAAGGCTTTAAAGACTTTGAAGAGGTCAAAAACTTCAAACTTATGCTTTAGGAAGTGAACCCAACAATACCTGGAAAAGTCATCTATGAAGGTCAGCCCATATTTGACTTGAATCATGGACATATGAGTAAATGGACCAGAAATGTCACTATGGATAAACTCAATAGGTGCAGAGGTTCTCTCATGACTAGCTCTCTCATATTTGTGCTCTGGGTGTTTTCCTAGGATACAACCTTGACAGACTCCACTAGAAAACTTGATATTTGGTAACCCTATGACCATATCTCTATCACTCGTATCAGAAAGATAATTGTATTTAATATGGCCAAATATTTCATGCCAAATATTGCTTGCCTCATTAGCATGAATCAGAAGAGCAGAGGGGTTTGAGTAGGGTAGAAAATGGGAAAACATGTATACCTTCAAAGTGTGATCAACAACACCTTTTTCTGTGACTTTACCATTTGAAATCTCAGTGATTTAAACATCATTAGGGGAGAATATGACCTTCTTTGGAGACCCAGTGTGAGTCATCTGATACACTGACAAGAGATTAGAGGCAAGAACTAGAACATACAACACATTATTGAACTTACCATGGTCAAGATCAATACTTCCCTTCCCCAAACTGTTAGTGAGAGAGTCATCTCCCAAAACTATTGGTGGACCTTTCGACATGTCAAGAGAGGAGAATGCCTCTTTTTTCGAAACCATATGTCTAGAAGCTCTAGAGTCTATGATGAAGCTAGGTGAGCTTGATGTGCCAGCAACCAAGGCATGTACTCTCTCTATGTCCTCTGAATTTGATCCTCCTTCCCTCTTCTTTGAGCAATCAAGAAGGGAGATGTTATTCTTCTCCAGGATTTGGGTCAACATGTCAATTTGTTTCTTCATATAAGAGCTCTCAGGATGATAGACTTTAGTGCAGTATGTGGACTTGATCATTTCTCCTTTGTTCTTCTTCTTCTGGGAGTTCTTCTTGGAACCTTGGGGCTCCTCTTGAGACTTGTTCTTATCTCTCTTTTGCTCAGGTGGATTTTTAGCTTTTTTCTTTCTTTTTAAATCCACCCTTGAATCTCCAACAACCAAAGCTTGGTCTTTGGAAGGTTTGATGGTGCCCATCATCACCAACTTATCTTGTTCCTGGGTTAGGGATTCCATGAACTCTACAAGCTTAGGAATCTTCTAGGCTCGAGCTGTCAACTTGGTGGCATGCAAGGTAAAAAAAACACTGAATAGTTAGGGCCAAGCTTAGAGAGTATGGCCAAAACTAGTTTCTCTTCCTTCTTTTCGATCCCATACTGTTTTAGCTGCAAAACAAGGGATTTAAACTTGGAAAAATAGAGTTGCAAGGATTTGAAGCTACCAGGACTCAAGGATATCAGCTCATTCTCAATTTTATGTCCTCTCATCTCATTTGTCTTTCCAAAAATATCTACAATATTCTCCCATACTTCATTAGGTGATGTCAATCCATCAATATGGAAGAAGAGGTCTCTTGAAATGCTCAGACACAAGAGACCATAGGCCTCATCTCTCCTGTTGCACCATTTGATTTTCTCTACAGCTCCATTGGGCTCTGCCTCAGTTTCCGTAGTCACCCTGTAGAGAAATTTCACTCTCAAAAATATTTCCATCTCATCTTTCCATTCAAAGAAATTAAATGGAGTTGAGATGATCTTCTGAGATTGGTCTATAGCTCAGAAACTATGTCGTTTAGTCAACAATATATGCTCCTAGTCAAGATTTTGAACCTGCAATAGCAATATGGAAGGAAATAAATTGATCTACAAAGGCTTTGATACCATGTGGAAATTGAACCCAAGAGATAGAACAATTACACTCACAAAATTGCTAATCAAACATGCAAAATTGACACCAAAGGAGACTGAATTTGGAGCATAACACTAATCGGTATTGACTAATTGTACAATATCCAAACTTATGAAGTAATAGGCTGATGTAATATATAATTACATGAGAGTTTTTAATGCACAAATATGCCATTCAAAATAGTCAAAAAGAAGGATTACCAAAACTAGCCAAATCCCCCATAGGTGCATAAAGCAGTTTTCAAATCTAGGTAGATGCTCATGAATTGGATAAGTCAAGTGGGAAAGATAAAGAGGGATGGAAAGAAAATTAATACATGCTTTTATTTGGAGAAAACGAGGGAGGGTGATATGGGAAAAAAACAAGGCAGTTACCACTAGTCTAGCTTTCCCTTTGCCTCAACTGAGAAATAAAACAAGGCAGCTTTACAGAAAAGGAAGATATGCGCTTTGGAGAATCTGGAATAAAGAAGACATGCTAAAATGGGTTTCCATGATGTTTCCCAAGCACTCCATGACTCAATTTTAGCATGTGTTGACTTCTAGGGCATGTAGAAAGCAACTAGCATAGAGTGGAATCTAGGAAACTAGGTAATAAGAAAAAAATGGTTAAATTAATGTCTAAGGTAGGGAACTATGGGTTGATTATTCTAACAACCCTCACTATTTTTGGAACACATAAAAGGATTTTTAGGGAGAAAAGGCTATCCTACATGGTGGCCAGTGCCAAAATGCCAAAAAATCACCCCATCTATGCATTGGATACTAAGATGTGATCATCTATTTTCTTCACAGAAGGAGATATAGACAACTTTAGTTCATAGAACGTTTCCTTTGCACCCACTCGAAAGGAGCTGGATGGATTAAGGGAGGTAAGTTTTGATGGGTCAGCATGCAAAGAAGGGGAGGGAATTGGAGTGTGAATGAGACCCCCAGGAGTGCGAGCTTTGAATTAATCTTACAAGCTTTCTTTCGACTGTATGAATAGTGAAGCAGAATACAAGGCTATGATAGTAGTGATTATGGCCTTGATGGAGATCCAACTCAAGAAGGTGGTGTTACATGGGGATTCTGAGCTAATAATCAAACAAATGACTAGTGAATATCAGGCCAAACATCCTTGGATGAGAAGCTACTAAAATGTTTCCTAGGACCTCATCGAATTCTTTGAAGAATGTAGTTTTAATATGATCCCTGGAGTAAAAAATTGTGTAGTTCATTCCCTGGCCACTTCTACAGCGGCTTTCAAAGTCCCTGTCCACCCTGTTGGGAAACATGAAATTGAAGTGAGACACATACCCTCTGTCCCTGACAATGTCAACATATGCCAAGTTTTTGAAGATGATAAGAAAATACAAAATTTCCTCACTCTAACTAGGGAGTTTGATGGATTAAGTATTGATGAAGAAAATGAAATTCTGGAGAAGACTACCCTTTCTCAAGAACCTTTGCAAAACCAAACTATTATTCCCGAGGAAATTCCCCAAGAAGAGGGCGTTGCTCCTGGTGAAGATGTTCATGTTGGAAAAACTAAAGAATCTTGGGAAATAGAGATGCAGTATACTGATGACCATCAGGAATATTTGAACAACATATGTGGAAAAAGAGATCTTGTAGCTAAAAGATAATTCCATCCCCAGGGGCCTAATTCCTATATAGAAATTTGTTTATCCTAATGACGTGGCTAAAGAACCTCAACTGGTCCCAAATTGTGAAGATGTTGAGGATGTAAATATTGGAACAGAAGACCATCCTAGGATCATCAAAATAGCAAGGACCCTTTCACCTGAAGCCAAGTAAAAGTACATCTCCCTGATGAAAGAATATTCAGATGTGTTTGCTTGGAGCTACAGTGACCTGAAGGCTTATGATACAAGCATAATCCATCATACCATACCATTCAAGAAGGATGAGGTGCCTTTCAAGAAGAAGCTGAGAAGGATGAATCCCAAAATGTTGCCCCTGATAGAAAAGGAGATCAAGAAGTTATTTGAACCCAAAAACATTATGGCTCTCAGATTCTAACGCTGGGTGGAAAATACGGTCCCTATCAGGAAGAATGGGGAAATGAGAATATGCATCCACTTCAGGAACTTGAAAAGTGTTTCTTTGAAGGACCATTACCCACTTCCCAAAATGGAACATATCTTGCAGAGAGTAGTGAGTTCACAGAATATCTCCACTGTAGATGGCTTCTCGAGCTATAATCAAATAATGGTGCACCAAAAATATCAAGAGAAGACAGCCTTCACCACACCCTGGGGAACTTCCATGTATGCTAAAATTCCATTTGGGTTGATTAACATAGGAGAAACCTTCGAGCGAGAGATGGACATAGATTTAGCTAATGAGAAAGACAAAATCTTGGTCATCGATTTGGACGACATCACCATATTTTCCAAATCTTAAGAAGAACATGTTGCTCACCTTCTAAGAATGTTTAGAAAATGCAGGAAGTTTGGAATCTCCCTGAATCCGAAGAATTCATTCTTTTATATGTAAGAAGGGAAGCTATTGGGACATATAATCTCTCAAGAAGCAATTAGGATAGATCCGAAGAGGGTTGAGGAGATCAGCAAAATCAAACTCCCTCGAGATAAGGTGGAGGTTCAGTCCTTTCTAGGAAGGGTAATTTTCTGAGAAGATTTATTGCTGCCTTTGTCAAAATAGTGAAGTATATAATTGCTATGTTGGGAAAGGATAAAGAAATCAAATAGAATCATGAAGCTAAGAAATCCTTTGAAGACATAAACAATGCCATATCTGAAGCGCATGTACTTGCAAGCCCTAATTTTACTAAAGACTTCCTCATATTTCCATTTTCCTTAGAGCACACAGTGGGAGGATTATTGCTACAGAAGAATCATGAGGGACATGAACAGCCCGTTTCTTTTTACAACAAGACCCTGAGGCATGCTCCCCTAAAGTATAATATCCTAGATAATCAATCTTATTCCCTGGTGTACGCCTTAAAGTATTTATAAGTGTACATCCTGCAATCCCACATCATTTCCCATGTCCCCGCCAGCGCTATAAAGGATATTCTGACCCAACCTAGTCTTGAGGGATGAAGGGGAAAGTGGATAGAAGTTCTACTTGAGTATGACCTAGAAATCAAGCCCAAAAAATTAATCAAAGTCCAAGGACTAGCCAAGGTTATGGCCCAATAGAACTCTAATACTCTCATCCTGCACATGATTGTTGAGTTGTCAGCAGAAGAGAAGAATCCTCAGGGACAACCAGGTCCCCCAGTAGGTGACATTTTTCTATCATCCCCATGGTACATTGACATAATTTTTTTGTTACAACATTTGCAGGCCGCACAGGGCATGGACAAGACAAGGTCTAGATTTATCAAGCAGAAAGCATCTAGGTTCTACATCTTAGAGGGAAAATTGTATTGGAAGGAGCCAGGAGGAGTTTTGTTGAACTATGTAAATGAACAGGAGAAAAAATGACTCACTGAGGAATTCCATTCAGGAGAATGTGGTGGCCATCACTAGTGGAAATCCACTATAAAAAAAATTATGAGGGCATGGTTTTATTGGTCTACCATATTCTTTGATACAAACAAGAAAGTTTCTTCTTCTCACAAATGTCATATTTTTTATGGGAGAAGGAAAGTATTTCCATTAGCTTTACAACCCATACAAGTTGAAGCCCCTTTGAAGCAATGCATACTAGACTTCATTGGAGAAATAAATCCACATTCCTCAGGAGAGTACAGGTGGATCCTTACTACTAGTGACTATTTTACTAAATGGATTGAGGCCATCCCCACAAGACAAGCTACCGAGACAGTGATCACGCAATTTCTGCAGGATCATATCCTGTCAATATTTGGGGTTCCTAGGAAGATAATCACTCATAATGCTCTTTCTTTCAAGTCAAAGAATATGGTGGAGTTTTGTTCTAAATATCATATACAGTTGGCTCACTCTACTTCCTACTACCCACAAGGAAATGGATTAGCAGAGTCATCAAACTATAGCCTCATGAGAATCATCAAGAAGCTGCTATAGGAAAACAAGAATGCTTGGCACAAAAAGTTTATTCATTCTTTGTGGGCTAATAGGATCAGCACAAACAAATCCATTGGCACCTCACCTTTCGGGCTGGTCTATGGTTCTGAGGTAATCTTCCCTAGCTCCTTAAGTCTTCCAGTGATGAAAATATTACAGGAAGAGGAAACATAGACACATCCAACCCAGAGGAGGATGTATCAGTTGATTGAACTCTAGCAATAGAGGGAGCAGTTATTTGACAGAACCCAGAAGTTTCAAAAAAAAATGAAAGAAATCTTTAACAAAAAGACTAAGCCTAATGATTTCCAGTTGGGAGATGTAGTTTTGTTGTGGGATGCACCACATGAGGATAAGGGGAAGCACGGTAAATTTGATCACCTATGAAAAGGCCCATATAAAATTGTTTCCTTCAGAGGAAAGAATTTTTATGTTTTGAATGAGATGGAAGATGGTCTAGTATCTGGGGATCCTGTAAATGGGAGGCTCCTCAAACATTATTTTTTGTAAAAGTTCAGCTCCATTTTCATTGTATATACCATTTTTATTTTTTAACATTGCATGTGTGGATATCGCTACTGCTAGAATTAAATCCTGAGGTGAAGGAAGTAAGGTCTCCAGCAGGGGCTGTGATTTAGTTTTATTTTTTAGGAGAATCTGAAAGGATAAGGCACGTGGTCTACGTGGTTCTCTGCTACCTCATAGGGACGATAGCATCCCCAATTTGGAGTCGTTGTTAGCACCTGTGCTAAATTTTGAAGTTTCTACAAAAGGAATCTGCTCTAGTTCCCCTGTAAAGTATAGACCAGTAAAAAATGAGGGGTTCTGAAGGATCCATCCCTCGTCAAAAGGTCAAAATAGTAAGAAATCCGTTGGCACGACCTGGAAATGTGCCTAAGTATGAAGACTCTGATCAAGGATAGGCCTTGGGAAAAATGGACAGTGGAGATCTAACCATCAAAGAAGATCAAAGGGATAAAAAAATCATTTCCACCTAAGGAAAATCGAGAGGGAAAGTGTGTAAGAGGTAAAAATATGGTTATGAAAAATGGAATCCCAACTTCCACCTTCCGTAATCCGAGATCCGATAGCCTAGGATGTTTCTTCCCAAGATCAACGGTCCAGCAAATGGAGGAGATCGGAAAGGATAAATAATTTTAAGCTTGAAAGTTCAAATCCTGATTTTTGCCTTCTCCGAACCGGGATCCGATGGCTTAGGGAGCTTCCACCCATATCAACGGTCCAGAAAATAGAACAGGGGCGGAGATCGAAAAGCAGAAATACCGAATGGTTTAGTCGTGAAAAGTTAAAGTTCCGATTTCCGCTTTCCGGGAAAGTGAGGGGGAAGAAAGGAGGAAGTGAAAAGGTCAGTTTTCTCCTTTCATGAAAAGTTAAAGTTCCGATTCATGTTTTCTAGGAAAGTACGAGGGTGAAAAAGCAGAGGCGGAAAGGTCAGTTTTCTACTTTCACAAAAATTTAAAGTTTTGATTCCCATTTTTCAGGAAAGTGTGGGGGTGGAAAGGAGGAAGCAGAAAGGAGAAAGCAGAAAGATAAAAATCAAACTTCGTAGAAAGTTCAAATCCATATTTTTGGGTTCCACTTCTCGCCAGATCGATGTCTCAGAGCACTTCCACCAGAAATCAACGACCCGAAAATAAAAGGGTGGAAGCAGAGAAGCAGAAACATGGAATCTAAAAGATCAAAATCAAACTTCGCAGAAAGTTCAAATCTCGATTTCTGGGTTCTGCTTCCCCCCAGATCGACGGCTGAGAGAAATTCCGCCAAAAATCAACAACCCGAAAAGAAACGGGTGGAAGCAGAAAAGTAGAAAGGTGAAGTTTTGTGTTATGAAATTCAGAATTTTGATTTCCCTCTTGCGTATCCCGCGGCTTGATCCCAGATCAATGGAGAAAAATGAATCCTGTAGAGAGAAATGAGGAAGAAGAAGGGAACATGTGCATGATTTAATTACACCTCCTGGTATGTGCAACTTGGTATACCCCGCAGCTTTCAATGGCTTAGATCAACAAAGGATGAAGATTTACGGTTTACAAGGAATTTTGCAAGCGGAAGATGCAGAGCAATTCGAAACTATTGCACATCATAGAAGAACCATCATTTTCAGCCGGCAGGCGTGATCTCCTGGTGTTTTCTTCTGTATTTATGTCCAGCATGCGTGTCCCAGCATGCTTTCCTATTTTGTTAACAAAACATGGAAAATATGCCAGATCAGTGGTTGTTGGGATTTTATGATCATTCAGATTCAATCCCTAATTTTTGTAACTATTTTTGGGGCTTTGTTTCGAGGTTGGTATTGGGAGCCTAGGAATTTATAAATATGCCCTCAAAAGAGGAATAAAGGGTTGAAATCTTTCATTTAGAAGCCTCAGCATCTGGGTTTTGTGGTTCTGTCATTTTCTTGGAAGCTTTAATGAAAAGTATGCTCTGAGTTTTCTAAGATTCAATAGGACATCCACTGTTTAGTTTCTTTTTTACTTCGTAAATTTCATTTTCATGTCTTTGTATCTTCTGCTAATTCATTTATAGTTGTATGTGAAGAATTCACTCTCTGTCAAGCGCTCTTTGCATTAGATTATGCATTTGTTTATGTGTTTCTGGTAGATGTTTTGGAATTCATCTTCTATGATCCATTGCAGTTACTAGCCTCTGTTGTTTATTATGTGAAAGGTGTGTTCAAAAGATTCACCCCCAGATAAGTGCCTTGTGTTACATCAGGCTTCTTCTCATTTCCCCCTGACATCTCCTCAAAGATATTTTGTCGAATATTGATGCCTATTTTGCCTCAGATTATGAAGGTTATTGATGGTTATTATTTGTTGTAAGTCCTTGAATGTTTTAGGCCTTGGCTCCATTACACAATGGTATTTCTTGTCTATTTTTTTCACCATTTTTAAATTTGCAAATACCCTATTACTATCAGAATCTATTCTTCAGACTACTTCTTTAAAGCTAAATGTGTATGTGAATTGTTTCTTTAACAAAGAGAGATCCCTCTCTTACTGTAAGGCTAGATTGCAGTCTAAATATTGGTTGGAATGGTACCCTGTGACTTCCTACCGCAACCATAGGAAAATTACAGGGTGCTAAAACAAAGGTTTTTACTATGTCAACCATGGTTGACTATTTGTTCACTATATTAAACATGGTTTAATATGGTTTACTATGGATGTCTTTTGATTATTGCTTGACTATGGTTGACCATTGGTTGATAATGGATAGCTATGGTTGAACATGGTTAAATATTGATTAGTTATGGTTTTAACGTTGTTAACTATTAGTTTGATATGGTTTTTATTGTCAACCATGGTTAACTATGGATTAATATTGGTTGACTATTGAATTTGAGTTGATTATAGACTATTGCTTAAATTTTGAGAATGGTTTACTCTTTTTGACTTGTGATTATTGCTTGACTACTATTTTTAATATGTTAACCATGGTTGACTAAAAATATATTAATGGTTGATTTGGCATGGTTGACTATTAATATAACATATTAATATTCATAAATATAATTACATAATTAATATATTTATATAATAATTTAAAATTATAAAATAATTAATGGCCATGTTTATGCATTATTTGATCAATGTTGACCACTTGTTTAACTATGGTTGACTTTTTTTAACCATAACTAACCATGGTCAACCATGATTGGTAATGCTTAACGTGGTTGATGTTTGAGTATGGTTAACCATGGTTGACCATTAGTTGACTATTGGTGTAGCATGGTTAACCTTTTATTAATAATGGTTGAATATGTTTGACTTCTGGTTGCATAGATTATTATTTATTGATGATGGTTAACGATAGACTACTAATTGAAATTTGACTATTGAATGTGATTGACTTGTTAACTCTAGTGGTTGACTATGGTTTTTATTATCTTAAACATGGTTGATTATGGCTGATTATTAATGAAATTTCTCAACCATGAAGAACCATAATCAACCGTGAACAACCATGGTTAACAAACTAGGGCCATTCATCGTCAACTATATTCAATTAGGCTTAACCATAGTCAACGATATTCAACCATTGTGTCAAGCATTGTCAACCATAATCAACCATCAAGTCAATCGTTGTCAACCATGAACAACCATAGTCAAACATGAACAATTATTCTCATCCATGAACAACCATAATCAACCATGATCAACCATGCATAACAACCATCAACTAGAGTGAGCCATGAATAACCATTGTCAACCATGGTCAACCATTATTGACCATGATCTACCATGAATAACCATAGCTTATCATGGTGTTGTAAAGGAAAGTTTCCTATGGCTAGGGTTTAAGAGGCCATCAACGTATTGGGGTTGAAAGAGAGATGCATATAGTTCTGCAAGTGAATACAAGAAAGATCGTAGATTAGAATGGTTCATACCTTAGCCAAACAAAGGTTGATCCAAGCAGCCCTTCAATCCTCTTCCTTCTCCTCTTGCTCCTCTTGCTCCAAGGGACCTGCAAAACAAATTATGCCTTCCTCAAACCATTATGACCACATATAAAGTAATGATAATCAAATAAACATGACATAATGATCTGACTAACATCATCATATGATCATAAATAGAGATTCAATCACACATTGAACAATAATTTGGGAAGAAGAAGTACATCAAATATTTATTAATCATGAAATGAAGTACAATTATACCTTCTCTTGAAGTTGGGCACCTCACGAAACCTTGATCTGGTTTTGTTGCTTCTCTTCTCCAAGGAACTTAGCCTCCAAGCTCTGCAACACAAGGAGAAAGATTCTAGGAAAAAGGTGTGGGTAAAGAGAGCTCCAAATCCTCTAGCATAACAATGCAAAGATTCAAGTCTCTTCTCATGGACCTCCATACCTCTATTTATATGCTTTATGAAGATTTAAGGTCAAACACAAAGTAGTTACAATTGAATGAGTCAGTTGCATAACTACCCAAACTACCTGAATTTCAAAATACGTATTTTTTTTACATTTTCAAGAGGCATACGTGGGTTGCAAAGACAACAGTCGCATAGGTGAGGAAATATACGAGGGTTGCAATGAGTAAAGTCATGTATTTAAGGTGCACGCGAGTATTATGTATAGCAATTCACATACATACGCGTGTTTCCTTAAGGAAACTCGCGTACACATCAAAAAATATCATTTTAAGGGTACTTCTGAGCATTTTCAAACTTTGGTGTCTTCTGGAAAGTTTTTGCTAACACAGATACCTTTCCAATGGTGTAGATATAAGGTCAAACAAATTTATAGAACTCTATATATGGGTCCTCCAAGTTAGGTGTTTTTTCAGTGACTTTTAATGACTTTCATGAAGTGTCATCATGGAAGTGTCGACATGCGATGAAATCATGGGAAAGTGGTCATAGGGAGAGATGTGTCATTTTGTGCTATAACAGATGCCCCCTAATGTATGAGGTTAAAGGGGACAATGATAGCTGAAATATATTATAAAGGAAACAATTGAGTATGGAGAGAGCAAAGAATCCAAGATCAAAAGGCTCAAACAAAGGTACCTGAAAGAGAGATAAATGTTAGAAAAAACTGGTCTCTGCAACATACAAGTCCATATACAAATCATCACCATAAAGATACATACGGATACAACATATGTATAACTGATGAAACTATCATGGTCACTCAATATGCAAAAAGGCACCATATCAAATCTAAAGGAGCCATGGCCACAAATGAACAAGGTGGATCCATACTCGACAATTGATTATAGCCACAAAAATACAAGGTGGATCTATGTCTCAGCAAAATGTCATATAAAATGTAACAAGGTCTTGCATAGCTTGGGAAATAGAAAAATGACGATGCTACTATCAACCCAAGGTATTCAATCCAAACTACCCAAAAGGTATGAATCCTAACCATACGAATAAAGGAGTTGAAGTCGAACATGGAGGAAACTGCTTGATTACTGGTCAATAAATGAGAACCGTTAACAAACATGAGGGAAACCACCATTAATGAAAATGGTCCCCAAGGTACCTAGTACATTCTAACAAGTGTGAATACAAGGACTTGAAGTCAAACAATTGAAGAATCCATTGAGTAGGAGACATTAAGGTATTCCCACTTCCCAATAGGGAGGGAAATTGCCACTGATGACTACAATCCCCAAGGTATTGTCCTAAAATCTAAATCTCATTCCCAGAGCAAGAGGCGTTGCAGTTGATAGGAAGAGATCTGTTGGAAAGAAGGAATTAAAGCATCCTTCATCATCCAACATGAGGTAAGTCAAAGACTAATTGGATCTGTAGTTGGTACTAAATTTCACGACAAGGACGGCCGAAGACATAATGTAATGAACTGATACCAAGGAATGGCCGACAAAGGTTTAATCCTTGAATAGTGAGCATGACACAAAAGTGACTTAGGTATCTTTTGACACAAAAAGGACCAACAACAAAAATATGCAATGTAGGAGACATTGACAGATTCCCCATATAATTAGAAAAGAGACGAACTGGAGGAGTAAAAAAATATGAATCAAGATAAGGTCAAAATACTAGGACCCAACTCTTGATAGACTCAAAACTAGTGCTTTGTTCAAGGAAACAAGACTTGCTGCCATGATGTTAAAAAACATGTGAATGAACTTCCCTTCCCCTCTTTCTTGTAAAGGTTTAACAAGTCCAAGAAAGTAAACTCAGGACCTTCTTCATTTTTGGCTAGCTCGAAGAAGAGATATAAGAATGCTTGATAAAGCATTGATTCATGGATTTTATGAGCCCGAACTAGTACATTCTCATTGGTGTTTTCATATTTAGAGAGTCTGAAAAATCTGAAGAAGACTCTAGTGGGGAACTTTTTCATTCAATTTAGTCTCCTGAGGCTAGAAAAGTATAAAACAAACCAGAGAAGAACTCTCTTAGCTTCCAAAGAAGTAAGATGAACCCTTTTCGTATTTATTTGGGGAGGCCCAAAAAGGGTTAAATTACCACCTACCCAACGCTCCTTCAAAAGCAGCATATAGCCTAAGTTTTACGAGTGTGAAGGAAGGCAAGATCACTCGGAAATATCCATTTGAGTACAACAAATGGGGATTACAACAGTAAACTCGATGCTTTGTTCTTTAGGGTTTAACGGGCATGAAAAAGACATAAATTACACTCGGAATTGTTTTCATGTTTAGTTCCAAAGCACGAAAAAGATAAAACTAAGCTCATACCAGGGGTTCCTTTTCCGTAAATTTAGTCCCTCGGGTCTGGAAAAGCGATAAACCTATGCCTGAGAATACTCTTCTAAAATCCAAAGAAAAGAGAGTGTTCCTTTCTCGTATTATTCCACATGGTCTGATAATGTGATAACCTACCACTAATGTCGATGTCGATTCACATATTCTTAACGAGCCTAAATGGACAAGTTTACTCGGCAGTCAAGTCTATTTTGAGGAGTTATACCTCGGCTTGAAGAAACTCAATATCTTTCCCATGAAGTTTTAATGAGTCTGGAAAAGTCAACTCGTGGCCTCCTCACTATTTTTAACGAGCTCGAAGGAAAGTAGAAAGAATGCTCTAAATGCGAGGAGTCAAGTGTCATAGGCATGTGAAACTAGTTCCAAGCACAAGGAACAAACCTATGCATAATGCAAGGAACATGAGCAAGATAAAGACACTCAGGGAAAGTCTCCTCAAGGTAAAGTGTGTCAAGTTGCAAAGGAAAAATGATACAAGGCTTAGTGACGATAAGAACAAAGATGAGGTCTTATACAGTGAGCTAAAAGCATGGATGCCGGCATCAGGATCAAAAGCACGAGCAGCATACATGTAAATGTAGTTACAGCTTGAACAACAAGACAAGGCTGGTAAACAGTTGTGAATCCAACTAAGAATCCTGTCTCCAAGAAACAAAAGCATTAGGATCATATTCAAAATAAAAAATATGATGCAGGTCACGTTGGTAGAAACACATGTGACGTTGTTATCTTCTATAAAAGGTAAATTCAAGGCAGAATCAACCAAAGGATATTCTATAGTGCTAAGGCCTGAGGATTTAAGATCAATAAGATCAACCTCAGAAGGAAAGAAAAAATCAACAAGGGAGATAGAGTCTGCAGAAACAAACTCAGTATCACAAGAGTTGAAAAATTCATAAGAAAAATCAAACTCATTAGGATCACTGACTTGTTATTCAAAGGAAGAGTCCAAAAACTCAAAAAGACCAACATAAGAAGACCGATCTATGAGAAGATCGGGTTTACTAGGAAAACCAAGGTTAGACTTAGTCACAACTGAACCAACATCCAATAGAAGGTCAGACTGTAACAAAGCCTCTAGGAATACTTCATCCGAAGGAAGGAGATCATCCGAGATAGGACACATGTCTAAACTTTCAAATGGATCAACAGAGTAGAGAGAAAGATCCACAATTTGTATAGGATGACTCACCTGGTCAATTGTTGGGACCAAGTCCCGAGAAGGTAAGCATGAAAACAGAGGCTGCTTCTCAGTAGCAATTGAACGCAAAGGACATGAGGCCACATAGCTCACCTGTGGTGGGGTAGTGTCTATATAAACACTCGGAATCATTAAAGGAAAGACTTGGTCTCTAGTTAGGTCAGGAGATGAATCAAGAAAATCCAACTGATCGATAGTGACAATTTCTTTGCCATGATTAAAGTACATCACACAAAAGAATGTTGACACCATAGCTTGCATGGAATAGACATAATCACATCCAAGGAGCATATTGAAGTCCAAGGGGTCTTCTATCACCATGAAGTCAACTAAGACAGCCTTCCCACCCAAAGTAATAGGTGTTTGAGCAAGAATTCCCAAGGCTATACAAGTTCTTCTATCAAACGCCAGTAATTGGCTAGCAGTCAACACAAGGCTAGGAGATCCCATGCCTTGCCAAGCACAAACAAACAAGATACTAACTGAAGCTCCTTCATCAATAATACAACAAGCAATCGTGTATGGTTCAACTTTGACATTTATCTGGAAAGGTGCATTAGAAGGAAGGCGAGGCTCAACTAGGCTATCCCAATCAAAGGAAGCAATCTGAGAGCTTGGTGGGGATTGAACCGAAGCGAGTTCAATTCCCCCCTTGTTTAGTAAGTTCTGAACTGGCAGTGAAGAAAAAAGTGACTAGTAGACACTTCACTTTCCAAAGGAAGAGTGGGATTGATCGACAATGGAATTGATTCAACCGCTTCATGAAATTCACTCTCCGAAGGGAGAGTGGGATTGAGCAAAGATGACATTGGTTCAATCACATCAGGATCACTCTTGGAAAGAAGAGTGGGATCAACCAAACTTGAGATTGGTTCCACCACTTGATCAACCAAAGGTTGAGTAGGTTGTTGATAAACTATAGGTTGTTTAGGAGAAGGAAATTATTGAGTCTCAGACCACACTCTTCGCACCTCTACGATAGCAGGGCACTAGTGAGTAAGATGATCTCCCTCACATAGTTTACAAGGGAACTTAATTTTGCACTTCGAAAGACCATTTTTTCTCAACGGTGTCAATAGGATTAGCGATGGATGACTGTTTTCTCTTAGCATGACCTATAGAGGCTGATATTTTTCTCCCAGCATGACCACTAGAGGCTGGGTGACTGGGTCCAGCCTGAGTAAGAGAGGTTGGTTGTTGAAAAAATTTAGAATGTTCAAAAATGAGAAGACCATGAAACCAAACTCTTCGCACCTCTGCGAAAGAAGGGAATTTATAAGTAAAGTGGTCTCCCTCACAAAGATTACAAGGAAACATGGGATTATGTTTTGAATGGGTATTCTTTTCAACAGTGTCAACATGACTTGCAGTGGCTGACGGATTGTCTTCAGCATGAACCATAGAGGCTAAGAGACTGACCCAACATGACCTGCAGAGGCTGAGAAACTAGTTCCAACATGACCTGTAGAGGTTGGATGGGCACCACCAGCATGAACAACATAGGTTGAATGATTAGGATAAACATGCTTTGTAGCAGTTGAGTGTGTGCCCCCAGCATGGACTTCAGAGGCTGGGTGAATGGATCCAACATCACTTGTATAGGTTTGATGGGGGGGTTCAACTTGAACATCATAGGTTCAATGGGTGCCCTCAACATGAACTGTAGAGGTTGAGTGACTAGATACAACATGACCTGGAAAGGTTGGAAGGATCCCACCAGCATGATCAACAGATCCTGGATGGTGAAGATCAACTTGACTTGCAGAGGTTGAGTGCTTACATCCAACATGACCTGCAGAGGTTGGATAGGTTCCCCCCAGCATGAACTGCAGAGGCTGGGTGGTGAGGTTCAACTTGACTTGCAGAGGTTGATTTGGTGCCCCCTTTCTTATGTTCTTTCTTCCTATTCCTCCTTTTACTCCTTTTAGACTGTTGGTTACTAGTAACCGTACTTTCAATGCATGAGGTAGAAGGAGTAGGAGAACCAACTACAGGTGAAGGGGAAGTAGTGTTTTGATGCCCTTGATATAAGGACCTTACTTGAGAAGCATCAAGAGCATTCAAGATAGTTGGAGTGTAAAACAACCACACCGGTAGCCCTAGGGTGAATCTAGGTAGATTCAATTTGGCCATCAAAGGAACACCAACATTCCATGTGAGAGGAATAGTACAAGGAGTTCCCAGCATGGGGATCTCTTGGTTGGTGTTCAAAGGGGGGATAGCCATAGCTTCAAACAAGGAGACAAATTCTGAGGTCAATAGGAAACCAAAAGTGCAAAGTACACACCTGAAGGAAAACTAAGTACAGACAAACCACATATCACTCACTATAATTCCTAAAGCCAAACAGACAAAAAATTATATGATATGCTTTCTAAAAAAAAGATGATAGACAGTTACTTGGTATCCCTGTAGATGTTCTTAGGTGTAAGAAGAGGAATCACCCACTGCCCTCCCACACCTTCTACCAGGGTTACCTTCCAAGCCCATCCAAGGTCAACCAGAAATAGCCTTTTGGTGTACCTATGTATGAACCCTAGATATCAAAGAGACTAAAGGCTACCTTAACTATATTGACAGTCTGGGGGGATAGTCGTAAGCCTGGTTCGTACGCATGGGAAGGGTAGAAAATCCCAAAACCCTATCTAAGACAGAATCCCCAGATGCGTAAAAACATTGGTCTACACTTTGACAAGGAATCAGAGGGTTATCTACTCATTCCAAGTCTCTGCGCGGCCTCATGCTTAACTTTCGTTTGAGAGGAGCTTCCCAGATACAATCAACATAGAAGAGGATTTACCTAGTGATTGGCCAACTACGTCTAAAATTTAATATTTGTGGGCAGTTTAAACTCCCTATCCCACAAGTCTAGCCTGAGCTAGTTGGTCTACGACCCTATAAAATAAAACTTACTAATAATTTTTAAATTATATCGTTCATTTTAATAGGCTTTTTTTAGTCAGAGGAAAATGGCATGAAACTTATGTGGTGTTTTGACTCAAAGTTGAAACAAAATGACTAAGCAAAGATAAATGAAATGAAAAAACCAAAAACTATTCTCTTTCTTTTTCTAACAGAAAATTGAAAGCCACAAAATAACAATTTATTTTTTATTTTTTCAAAAACAATGATATGCCATGCATCTAGACTAAAAACCTAATCTACATGCATATAAAGCAAACATGTGTTTTTTTCTTTTTCTTTTATAAATGCAAAATAAAATTTTACCTACAAAATAAAGTATGCAGATAACAAGAACAAAGCAAAAGGAACTCTGTTATGCAACCACCAAACAAACTCTAGAATTCCCTAAAGTCAGTATAAATCCTACTTGGAAGGAAAGCTTGCATAAGAGACAAGTCAACAACTTTGGCATGGTGAAGTTAACCAACAAAAGAAGAAGGAAACAAACACCAACAAGCTTCTGAACTCAAACAAATATCACTAACAAAGTCTAACCAGAAACATAAGCCAAAAATCATGCCAAGCAAAGGGGGTGGGGGAAAGAGCAAAGAGCAAACCCTAATGCTATAAAAAGGCTTACCACATAGATAAAGAACAACCAAAATGGATGGCACTAACTCCATGGAGTCATGCACCTGTAGAGGACACCAAAATACCTACCAAGCAGCTCGCAACAATAGAAAAAACCACAAAAATGAGGGAAAAAAATTGTTTTAGGGGCACACGCGGGTTGTACTACTGACAGGTCGTGTGTCATACACGGGTTGACAGTATAGCAAGTCGCATGTACAAGCACACATGGTTTGTACCACTGACAAGTCGTGTATCATACATAGGTTGAAAGTATAGAAAGTCATGTGTACCAAACCAGACACATGACTGTTCAGTCTGCAACTCACATATGGGTGGAAAAAATCCCCAAAAAAGGTCAAAAACTGCCTTAGGAAGGTAGGGGAGGTGTTCTATCAAACTGATAAAGTGTTCCTAAGTGGCACGAAAGACCTGAAACCTTGCAAAAAACTAAAAGAAATACATAGAAACCCCAAAAAACAACACTCTCCCCAATGGAGTCTCCAGTTCTATTGTAAAGGAAAGTTTCCTATGGCTAGGGTTTAAGAGGCCATCAACATATTGGGGTTGAAAGAGAGATGCATATAGTTCTGCAAGTGCATACAAGAAATATCATAGATTAGAATCATTCATACCTTAGCCAAACGAAGGTTGATCCAAGCAGCCCTTCAATCCTCCTCTTGCTCCTCTTGCTCCAAGAGATCTGGAAAACAAATTATACCTTCCTCAAACCATTATGACCACATATAAAGCAATGATAATCAAATAAACATGAAATAATGATCTGACTAACATCCTCATATGATCATAAACAGAGATTCAATCACACATTGAAGAATGATTTGGGAAGAAGAAGTACATCACATCTTTATTAATCATAAAATGAAGTACAATTATACCTTCTCTTCAAGTTGGGAACCTCACGAAACCTTGATATGGTTCTGTTGCTTCTCTTCTCCAAGGAACTCAGCCTCCAAGATTTGCAACACAAGGAGAAAGCTTCTAGGGAGAAGGTGTGGGAAAAGAGAGCTCCAAATTCTATAGCATAACAATGCAAAGAATCAAGTCTCTTCTCATGGACCTCCCTACCTCTATTTATATGCTTTATGAAGAGTTAGGGTCGAAGACAAAGTAGTTACAACTGAAGGAGTTACTTGCATAACTACCCAAACTACCCAAATTTCAAAATACGTATTTTTTTGACATTTTCATGAGGCGTACGAGGGTTGCAGAGACAACAGTCACGTATGCGAGGATTTATACGTGGGTTGCAATGAAAAAATCCATGTATTTAAGGAATACGTGAGTATTATATATAGGAAGTCGTGTACATACGTGGGTTTCCTTAAGGAAACTCGCATACACATCAAAAAATCTCATTTTAAGGGTACTTATAGGAATTTTCAAAATTTGGTGTATTCTAGAAAGTTTTAGCTAACATAGATACCTTTCCAACGGTGTAGAGATGAGGTCAGACAGAGTTATACAAATCCATATATGGGTCCTCCAATTTAGGTGTTTTTTAGTTACTTTCAATGACTTTCATGAAGTGTCATCATGGAAGTGTCGACACGTGATGAAATCATGGGAAAGTGGTCACAGGTAGAGATATGTCATTTTGAGCTATAACACATAATCAACCATTAATATCCATGGTCAATCATAGTTAACCATGGTCAACCATAATTAACCATGAATAACCATGGAGAACAATATTTAACCAAGGTTAACCATACTCAATCATACTCAACTAGGGTTAACCATAATCAACAATGGTTGACACAACCAAGCATGGTCACACATAGTCAAGCATGGTCAATGATGTTCAACCATGGTCAACCATGAACATCCATGGTTAGCCATGGTCGGCCATAGTTAACCATGGTCAACCATAGTTATCCATGGTCAACCATAATTATCCATAGTCTATCATAATCAACCATGTTCAACCATAGGTAGTCGTTGTAAACCATGAATAACCATATTCAACCATGAAAAACCAATTAAGCGAAACCATAGTCAACCATAATTAACCATAGTCAACCATGAACAACCATGGTCAACCATAGTGAACAACCATAGTCATCCATAGTCACACATGAGCAACCAACTATAATGAACCATTGTCAACCATATTTAGTCATAGTAAACCATGAACAACCACAGTCAACCATGAACAATCACGGTTAATCATGGTAAACCATGAACAATCATAGTCAACCATGAACAACCATGGTTAGCCAACTAGGGTCAATCATAGTCAATCATATTTAACTAGGGTCAACCATAGTCAACCATAATCAATGATAGTCAACCATCCAATCAACCATGGTCAACCATAGGGTAACCAGATTCAAGCATGAATGGCCACAATAAACCATGAACAATTATACTCAAACATAAAGAACCATGGTAATCTATGAAAAAACATACTCAACCATTATCAGCCATGAACAACCACCATCAACCATAGTCAACCATGAACAATCATATTCGACCATGGTTAACCATCATTGACCATAGTTAACCATGAACAACCTTAGTCAACCATGTTTAACCATCATCAATAATGAATAACCATATTCAACCATTGTAAACCATGGTCAACAATTGATAAGCATGACCAACCATGAATAATTATAGTCAACCATGAAAAACCATGGTTGACCATCTAAGGCCAACCATTGTCAACTAGGGTTAACCATAGTCAAACATAGGCAACCATTATGAGCCATCTAATTCATCCATACTTAATTGTATTGAAGCATGAATAAGCATGCTCAACATTATCAAACACATTAAATGTTGCATTGTGTCATAATTTTTAAGGGATTTTGCAATCCAATATAACCTTTCAAGACAACCACAGTCAAACATTGTTGACCATAACCATTGTTAACCATAGTTTTAATAACCATATTATATTAATATTGGATATGCGTCATCTATAGAAAACCATGTTGTCAAACATAATTGACCATGGTCAATGATATTCAAACATCATCAAGCATCACTAACCATGGCCAACCACACTAACCCATACATAACCATGCTCAACCAATGTACCCGTGGTCTACTAAAATCATCCATAATAAACCAAAGACAACCATTGCCAAGCATACTAATACATTGTCACCCATAGTCAAATATGGTGTATCGTAATGTGTTTTTTTATCAAACATAATGAAATAATTAATCCATTGGTAATCACTCAAGCATGGCCAAACATACTAAACCATAAAAACTCATGGTCTAACGTGGTCATCCATAGTAATACAAGGTAAGCCATTGTAAACCAAAGTTAAACATGGTCAACTATAGTCAACCATAGTCAGTCATGGTAAGCTAAAGAAAACAAAGGTCAACCATGGTCAATCAAAGCCAACAATAGAGAATCGAAGTTAATCAAACTCAACCATGGAGATTTATTATATTATTTATTTATATCTTTTGGTTAGAAATAATTATATTCGTTTTTTCTAATAATGATAGTTTATATTATTTATGTATGTATTTTTATTTATTATTATTTATTTATATAATTATTTTATAAATAACTATTCTTATTTATAATAATAATAATAATTCACCAATCCTTCTTTGCATGTCAGTCATCAATTAACATAACAATATTAATTAATAATATGATTTATATACACTGATCGATGACATTATTATTCCTTCCCCACTACATAATGGCATTGATTAGCATCTATGAACAATATAATTAATTAATATGGTTATGTTAGTTACTCTATCTTAAGATTTAAAGTTCTATTCCGCAGACACACACACAAAAAAAAAACCAAATTTATTTACGTCGATACACATTATTATTTAAAAATTGGGTGTAGGGTTCCAAAATAAACAAATTTCTTGATATAAATTTAAATGTGCTGATAGGATCCAATAAAATAGGTATATTCTTCGTTGCGTCCATTAATAAAGGGATGATATTTAATGTGTTAATGTAGTTGCAAGTTATATTATGTTACAATGGATACTTATGATCAGTTTAGCAGAAACATATTATATCTGTGAGCACTTTAGCATTCGGAGATTTAAAAACTTAACAATTATGTATGTTGAACATGTGACAACAATTGAGAAAAAATAGGAAGTAGTGGTTCAACCAATTCTTGTTGAACTTGTAACAATTTAATTCCTATTTTAATAACTATTGTTACAACAAATATTCTAGGAATAGAATATGGATCTCCTTGAAATCAATGAAGTCAGTTCTTTGTAACTGGAGGAAGAATGATATAAATATGTTAATATTGTTGAAGAAATCGAAATGGTGGTGAGCCCCAAGTGGATGTGAAAGGATTGACACCCTTACCGTTACCATTTCCCTTGTATGTTTTTTCTTCAAGGGGTTTTACCACATAAATAATGTTTCTATTGTTTTCTGGTGCATATTGCATCATTTGTTTTTGCTTCCACTACTCAATAAGTGGTATCAAAGTGCTGGTGTAGGGGCATGAGGTGAGGGACATGAGGTGAGCACAAGGTATTTGGAGATCAGTGAGGCAAGTTGAGGTTCTATCAAAAAATTATTGGAATAGAGAGCCATTACAAAGGAGGAGTTGAGATGGAACATCAAAGGTCATTCTTGTTTTAGCCTAACCCTATAGCAGCATTGTCTTATTGTGTGAGGAAGTTTGTAGAGATGAGTCATGGAAATTGATGTTCCTTTCTCTTTTGCTGAGCGATCCATGGAAGAAAATGCAAGCATTCAATGGTGATAAGGAGACGTGAGAGAAAACATGTGCTGGCTAGTTTCTGTAAACTATTGAGGATCTTTTTGTTGACCAGACACTATAAAATGATTTGTTGTCTAAGGAGAATGTGGGAAGGATGGAATCTTATCTTGTAATGATTAGGATCTTGCAATCATGTGTACTTTGGGAAGGGCGATTTCTAGAAGCTCAATCAGTTGGAGGTTGTGCATCCCTTCATCAAATTCTCAGGTAAGGACTACAACATATATGAAATATCATCGCTTGTTTCCCAAACTATTGAATTTCACTAGCAGGCCCAATGGGTACTACATATATCACCTTGTTGATTACCTTCATGGGTCAGTGCAAGAAGATGAGGTATATTTTAGATGCAATCCTAGTTTTCAAAAACAAGATCATGTTACCAAAAAATACAACGCGTTTCTACTACATAGCACTTGTTATGGTTCAACCCGAGCCTGACATGTCATGGGACATGTAGGATAGGAAGCCATATCATGTATGCATTATATAACTACAAAACGTGCTCGCGATATGTAGTTATAAAACGCGTACACGATTTGGAAAACAAAAAAAAATTAAATACACAGGCCCGAAACCCGCGACCCATTTTAACAATCAAGAACGTGAAAACGAAGGACAATTGGAGCATTTTGGAGCAAGTTAACTGCTTGGGATTGTTGGAGGAGCTGATTTAGGTTGAGGGGAGGATATTTCACTGGTGAATTTTCATCCGACAAGATAATTCAATCACCCAAAGCATTCTTTTTTTTGTCAATTTTTAACCTATAATTGTGTTTTTTAATAGAATAATCAATCCAACAAATCCCAAGCTAATGTTTGATGTATTCAAACTAAAATAGGCTAAAAGAATAAAAAACATCATGTCTAATAGATATTCAATGTTCCAAAAGGCTAGAAATATATAAAACAAACACAAGTATAATCCCAACTTGCATAGAATTTGATGGACAATGCAAAGTTTGAATTGGGATACTAGTGAGAGTGCCCACCTGTAACATGCATAGTCAAACCTTCAAATGCAATGATTGTGTTGGAATTAACACAAAGTGCAATAAAATTTAGCAATTATTTTCATAGATAGGTGAATGCCAACATTTTAAGATACATAGTGAATGAGGGATCCATATGTAACAACCAATATAATCATCAAAATGGAAGAAAGAGGAAATTGTGATCAAAATATGCAAGTTGGACCCTCATCTTGATCAGAATTCCATATTTAACAATCCTTTGACACAATAAAAAACACATATGACTATATAAAGGGATTGCAATTTCTAGAAGAATATCAATACTCAACAATACCATGTGAATCCATCGACCTATTCATTCTAAATGTCCCAGACATACATAGAGTCATATACAACAACTGGAGTAAATTTATAAGATATAAAATCTCAGAACAACATTTGATTCAAGAGATATACTTGATCCTGAGAGTTGAATGAACGACAATTTATAAATTCATAATCACCACAAAATGTTGAGGAAAGGTGACCACTCCATACATCATATGCCTGAAATGTGGATTGTTTTTTTACATAATGTCAGCTTTCTGACATTTGACTACCCATATCCCTAGATCTCCCAAGGGATTATTCTATAAACATAATAAAGAAAATTAGAAACATGTGATACCCTAGATCTCCCTAAGATCCCTTGATCTAGCAAAGACATAAATGACTTTACTCAAACAGTCTATGCCCCTGCATCACTAGGTTTATCAACCATTTTTTAAAATAGCAAAAACAATGGGTAATATATTTCTACATGTCGAGTCTCTAAGCTCATCTACAACCAATTGTAGTCCAGTCCACAAATTCTCCATTTTCCATGTAACTTTTGGTTGGTTTCCATGGTTATACAACAATGGAAATGGTGAACACCCATGAACTACCTAGAGTGCATTGTGAGAGTGTTCCTAACCATGATCGAGTCAATTATATTTAGAGGATATGGTGGTAGCCCTGTATGACCCCTTTTCTTGCCTCACATGTCCTAATAGTCCCTTTCCCCTTTCTTTTACATATCCAAGGGATGTAAAGGCTAAAACATGTCAAAATAGCACTCCTAAATTCAAAGAAGTTTAAACCCAAGTGTGCATGGAAAAGTCACCAATGAGGGTGAAGAAGTGCCAATAGTGCAGTACCCTATTGGTGACTTTTCCACTGCATGAATAAACAATAGACAACAATAACACACTATGTCTATATCATGTTCAAATAGTTGTACCTCTGTGTGGCTTGTTGTTATTGCACATACCACAATGAATATTGCATCAATTACTCTTGCTTCTGGTGGCTACAATCACCAAATGTTGAAATAGTTAGACATGCATGAATAAACATATGGAAACAATAATAAACTATGTAACGACCATGTTGAAATAGTTGTACCTCTGTGTGACTTGTTGCAATTGTAGATGCAGCACCGACTGCTGCATCAACCATCCTTGCAAGGTTTTCAATAGTAAACTATGGCTTCTGATGCAGTAAACATGCAAATCAAACATTAACAAAACATTTTATGCACTGGATTTCAAGTTAACCAAGAAATATCATCGAAGGATATACAAATTACCATGGTATGAGTATCTCCATGGTCGTGGACAACTTCACTCTTTCTAGGAGTAGGCCATCTCATATACACTTGACCCTTGTTCACGTATGGCCTATGAGGAGATACAACTCTAGGAAATGGTCTAGGTGTTTCGGTTGGTGCCTATAGTCAACAAGAGTTCATGTAGTTAGACATGAATGATTCAATGAACATACATGTATTTTAAAAATGACATTTTTTAAATGTTTAAAATGTTTACCTCCATCACTGCTTTCCCTCGTGAAGGATCTGGCATCTGCCCAGATATTTCCTTAGTAGATACAACCATGGATCCTACCTCCATCACTGCTTTCCCCTGTGAAGGATCCAGCATCTGCAAGTTTAATAATTGTAAATATTAGACCGTAGATAACATTAGTGAACTAACATGTACAGTATGTGGAAATTAACAAATTAACAAATATTAAAAAACTGAAATTTTAAAATGTTTACCTCGGTGTGAGATACGGCAATGGGTTCTATAGGAATCTCTCCACTAACCAAGGGATCAATGGAAGGAATGTCATGCCCCTGTGTAGAGTGTGGAACATGATACTCTGGGGCATCGTTGCCAGCATAAAGCATCAACTGCAAGTTCACAAATGTAATATATTAGCTCAAACTATACATATGTGTACAAAGAGGAAAATAAATGAAGAATTTATTACAATTAACCATATACATACATCACTCAAAAACCCACTGAAGACAACATCTAACGAAAGACCATAAAATGTATGACCACATGATGTGCACTCGTGAGGATCAAAAGTAGGCTGGGAATGTGCTGATGGTGCTGCACTAGTAGATGGTCCTGCAGTAGATGGGGGTACTGCACTATTGGCACTATTGGTGACTTTTCCACTATAGATGGGGGTACTGCACTATGGGGGTACTTCTAGTGCAATACCCCATTGGTGACTTTTCCACTGCAAGGTGATGTTGGAAATCTATCCAACTCTGCAAAATTTTCTGGATGTCTATGGTGAATGTTGTCAATCCTGATAAGATCGACATCTTTTCTAATATGGAGACTTTAAATATCCTCTCCATTTATGGACCCATGAACTGGTCCTTCTCCTTTGCAGTTTCGATAAGTCGTTTCATCTGCAGGTAGATGATGTCGACTTTCTCTAAGTTAGGGAGAGCTTGTTGCACCCACTGATGTGCTTCCCTTTCTAGTTTCTGCAGTTTGGCAGTTTCAAGCACTATTTGTTCTTCTATTGTCATTCCAAGTGCTTCCTCAGTGGTCTTTCTGCTCTCCAGTGCCTGAATCCCTTGTCGAGTCTATCGTGTCTACTGATAAACTTTCCCATAGTGAGTAGGCTACTCTCTTAGTACTTCTTTGGTTACGACAGACTCCTCCATATGATCCTACAATATTTTGTATGCTTCATAAAATGCAGTGTGTTGTGCCATGAGAAGTCGGGTAGTTTCCTCTTTTTGTTCCTCCTTGGTTTCCTAAATGTGCGCTTGGAGGGTCGACACCATGCTCTCAAATAGCTGATACGCTCTTTCAAGCGGTCTATCTGTTTCGACCTCTATGGGGCTCGGCATGACGGACTGGGCCAAATTCCTGCATTTGCCAAGAAACTTGACCTATTCTGTGTTTTTGTCCTTCAGTTCTTTAATTCTTTGCTCACTCCTCATATTTGCTTCACTTGCTAGGGTTTTGAGGAGTTTTCCCATCTCTATGTCGGTCAAGGAGCTTGCATCCTTCAAGCTAATTTGGAGTTTGGGAGGCTTTTCGTGATGCTCCTTCTTCTGCTTCTCCTTCTTATTCTTGTGCATTTCTTTGTCTGCCTCCTGGGTACCTGCAATAGTCAATGCGGGATCTTTCGTTTGAGGGTTAGAGGTCGATGGTTTGTCTGGTTGGGGAGCTGGGATGACTACCACCTCTAGTTGTGTGGATGTAGTCGGTTATGATAGGCATGTCTCTGAGTTAGGGGGTGGTGGTGGTGGTGATGGAGTTGGCGAATGGTTGGGGGTGATTGGTTTGGGAGAAGTATGGTTGAGTGGTGGATCATCGGGTCGAGGGTGTGAATTTAGGTCGGGTTCTCCCTCAGTAGGTGCGGTGGTTGGTAGGTTGGCTCGGGGTACGAGGTCGGTCAGTGCAATAATGGAGGACCGATGTCTAGTAACTTTACCTTCCTTGTCGAGATTTCTTGTGAAATTCGACATGATGGTTGCAAAGATTGGGGGCTGTGTGCCCTGTCCTGTAAAGATAGGTACTTGGGTAGAAATCTTCTAAGCCGACTTAAACAATGCAGGCAGTGTCTCAAAGAAAGCTTGTAAGTCGCTATCTTTGTCAAAATTTTCTTTCACCGTATCTGACATTGCACTTTTGTATAAGTTGAGGGGGATGACTGACTATTGTGTCGATGCTTGATCCTCGATTATTTTGGTCAGTTATGGGGGTGGAGGTGTCGACACAAGATCGACAACGTTTTTAGGCATCGACGTAGTTTTTTCTTTCTTGGGTCGACCTACTTGCGCTTCAGCCTCGACAAATCGCTGGAACTGGGTGTCGACCGACACTTTATTTGTGGCGGCATCCTCTATGATGTCGAGGGTCGTGGTTGCTAGTTTGTCCTCGTCCTCAGATGATTCGACAATGATAAGCTTGCGCTTACCTTTACCTTGTTGTTGTTGTTGTGTTTTTAGTTTCTTCCTGGCTACTGCTATTTCTTTGGATAGTTTCCGAATAACGCCTTTTGTAACAGGATACCCAGGGTTGTCGGGTTCTGTCTTGCCCATTGGTGCCTGAGTCAGGATGACACTTTCTGTAGCCGAAGGAGTTATCTGTTGTTGTGGCTGCGGCTTCGAATTTGGCTTTGCGGTCTAGGGTTCTATTCTTTTTGCGGTCGGAGGTTTGATAGTTATCTGTAGTCAACCAGTGTGTTTGACCAGTGTCTCCTCCGACACAAATGTGCTGATGTAGAGGTTGAGCTCATAGTCTTCCTCTTTTTCCTATTCTGTGAGTGGCTCCTCAATCGAGAAGTTGATCTGTTTTCCTGCTGCTGGTACTGGTATTTTTGTCTTGGCCTGTCGAGATAGTTCTCGAAAGACCTGGTCGACAGATGGATAGTAGTCAAGGGATTTGGCATTGGAATCCTCACCCAGCATGTACCACACCGAGGTATGGTCAAGCTCCAGCTGGATGTGGGAGTTCACGGGTAGATTTCGTTGGATGTTTTGAGGCACCCTCCATCTAGTCGTCCAAACTTTGAGTTGTTGGAACCAGTTCTCCAGAAATACTTTGTCGCACTCAAGTTCGTGCAAGGTTCCTTTCTGGGAGAAGGGTTTAAACCTCCACATGTCAAACTTCGACGATTCACGAAAGACTAGACTCCCCTCTGGGTAGATGTGGTACATGAAAATCCATAAGATGAGGGAGGGGAACTTGATGATTCCCCTCATTTCTTGACATTGTTCATATATGGTCTTCACCATGTCGGTGACATAATCACCACATCTGTATATTCATCCGTTGGTGGAAATAGTGTCGACGACTTCTAGCATCTCTAACTTAAGTTCGCTGCCTCAACCTGCTAGAGTGAGTGTGATTGCAATGATTTTGGCCACAATCTGTGGCGTTTGAGTTGTGATTTGGCTAATCATCAACCCTTTGGATTTTTTACCAGAAGGTGACCCAGTGAGCTCTTCGACTAGTCCTTCTTTGATTCTGACTGGTACGGGGTCTCCTTTATTAGAGAGACCAGTCATCTTGGAGATGACATCTCCATAGATGTCAACCGGCTTGTCGAAGTAGAATCGACCATTGTGATACCGACTGATTATGAACTTGACAGCAGCTTCCTTTGTGCCACCAAAGCTGGCCATCAGCGGTGCATTGGCATAGTTGAAGAGAGTGTTGTTTCAGACTTTTTCTACTGCTTGAGTCATATTTTTGTTGACAAAGGCCCATTCTTGTATTTTAGTCCAGAGTTTTTGCCACGAGCCTTCCTATACCTTGGCGTTTTTTATGTTTTTCAACCTGTGGACTAAAGGTGTATCCGTAGCCTGTATCTCCTTTGCTTTGGTCGAGGCTCTAGTTTGTTTGGGGGGCATTGTGTCGATCTGGTGGTCGATTTCACTAAGGGTTTCTCGGCTTTTGGTTGACTCGATGCTCCGATGCTCTGTCTGTATAGGTTGCGGTGAAGGACCCTTCGATGCTCCAGTATTTATAGGCGATGTTGTGGTTGTGTGCGGTGAAGGGTTTATTAATGGCTGACGTGATGTTCCAGCTGGAGTACATGAGTGTGTGTTAATCGTGAATTTATTTCGGTGCTTGATGTCATGAATGCGCGATGGGACTATCGAATTCGTAGGTTGGGATCGGTGATGAGAATCGTCGGCGGAAGTTGTTGGTCGATGAAATTGGTCGATGGTGCTAGGTCAATGGTCATGATGGTGGTTGTCGAGATGGTGATTTCCTGTCATGGTTTTTTGTATATAGGGTATTATTTTTTTTTTGGAATTTTTAGTTTTTTATGGATTTTGGTTAATGGTTATGGTCGTTATATGATTTTTTTTTAATTAGTTTCTGTAACGTTTTAGTTGGGCTCCATTAACAAGCTTCCGAAATACCATGCCCTGTAATGTCCTTAGTTGGACTAATCCATTGGGATGTATCTCTTCGACAACGTAAAGTCCCATCCATTATATGTGGAGCTTCTTAGGTTTTCCTTTTACTTGACTATTGTATAGTAAAGCAAGGTTTCCGACTGATAGGTTTTTGTTCTTGATGTTTCGGTCGTGCCATGCTTTTTATTGTTGCTTCTGGATTTCTTGGTGTTGTATAGCCATGAGTCAGTGCTCTTCCAGCTTGCTGAGTTGAAATAGTTGGTCCTTCCTTCCCTGTTCGACATAGACATGTAGTATTTCTGCAATAATAGGTGTCTGTTGTCAGAAGTATAGTGGAACTACTGCTTCTTGTCCATAGACTAGTCAAAAAGGAGTTTGGTCGGTCGATCGTTTATAGGTTGTTCTGTATGCCCATAAGACTGAAGGTATTTTCTCATCCCAGTCATCCTTGTCAGCATTACATATTTTAGTTAATCCTTTTGTTAATGTTTTATTGAATGTTTCAATTGCTCCATTCAACTGAGGATGATATGTTGTACTCTGAAAGTGGTCGATTTGGAATTGGTCGGTTAGGGTTTTGATAGTCTTGTTGATAAAGTGTGTGCCCTGGTCACTAATCAGGGTGAGTGGACATCCAAATCTAGTGATCATGCTCTCATAGATAAACTTAGCAGCTATCTCACTAGAACATGTATCGATTGGTTTAGCCTCTGCCCATTTAGTGACACATTCCACTGCAGTAATAATATACCTTGCACCTATCTTTTTTGTCGGTATAGGAAATGCTCCTATGAAGTCTATGGCCCAAATTTCAAATGTCAAACTAGGGTTTACTGATATCAAAGGCATTTCTGTACTAGGCAGGGGTCGACCTAGTCGTTGACATCTGTCACATCGACTAACAAAATTTTTGTAATCTCTGTGGAGTGTCGGCCACCATAATCCTGACTATTGGATTTTCTTTGTAGTTGTGTCTGCTTGAAAATGTCCTCCTGCAGGTCCATAGTGTGCTTCATGCATAATTTGGTCTCATTCATGTTAAAGTACACACCTTATGAGGATGTCATTTAATCCCATTTTGTATAAAAATCCATTAATGAGACTGTAGGGTGCAGCTTTCATAGCTAAGATCTGCTTTTTCTTGGTGCTCATACCTTCTGGTGCATGTCCATCTTCTAAAAAATGAGCTATTTCTTCTAGTTCTGCTAGGACTGCTTCTATCCGAAATAAGTGTGCATCTGGTAAGTCGTCGTCGACTCCTGTCGATTCTTCTCCTGTTTCGATTCAGGATAGATGGTCGGGACCGACATTTAACTTTCCTAGTCGAACAACAACTTCAAACTCAAATTCTTGGAAGAGAAGTAGCCATCGACAAATGCTTCCATGATAGAGTGGTTTATTGACGAGATACTTCAGGGCCTGATGGTCGGTATAAAATATAAATGGATTAGCTAACAGATAATGTCGATCTTTTTGTAGTGCAAAGACCATTCCTAGGGCTTCCCTTTCTGTGGTCAAATAGTTTCTTTCAGCCTTGTTTAGTTTTTTGCTGCTGTAAACTATGGGATAGTCCATTCCATCATCTCCTGGTTGAGTTAGGATTGCTCCTATTGCTAGGCCTGATGCATCAATGTGAACATGGAATTTGATCGACCAGTTTGGAAACTTTAGGATGGGGGCTTTGACTAGTTTTCTTTTTAATTTTTCAAATGATATGTGGCATTCCTCTGTCCAGTTAAATTCTTGGTCTTCCCTTAATAGTTCTTCAAGAGGATAGGTCATATCTGAGTAATATCTTATGAACTTTCTGTAATAGCCTTTGTGGCCAAGTAACACCCTGACTTGTTTAGGGTTTACTGGTGTTTTCAGGTCAAGGATAATTTTATTTTTTGCAAATTCGACCTTAATACCTTCCTTACAAACAATGTGCCCTAATAGGATCCCTATGAGGGTCACAAATATACATTTCTTGATGTTTAGGGAAAGTTGAATCTGTCGACATCTCTCCAGCATAAGTCTGAGCCATTTGCAATGATCTTTTAGCATGGATTATATTATCCAGTCATCAAAGTATACTTCCATAGTATTGTAAATGTATTCTTGAAAGGTTTTAACCACGATTCGAGAAAACACTACAGGTGCATTCTTTAACCCAAAAGGCATAACTTTATAAGCAAAGGAACCAAATTCACACACAAAGGTTGTCTTCTTCTGGTCTTCTTTAGCTATTGGTACTTGGTTATAGCCTAAGAATCCATCTGTAAATAAGTAGCATTCATTTCCTGCAACTTCATTCAAGATTTCATCTGCATAAGGGGTTGGAAATGGGTCTGTCAGTGTTACTTTGTTTAATTCCCTGAAGTCGACACAAATTCTTAGTCTGGCTGGGTCATGTTTCTTAGGTTGTACCACCATTGGACTTGCCCATTCTAATTGGTCGATAGGGTAGATGATGCTTGCTGCTAACATGTTATCAATTTCCTTTTTGACTATCTCCTTGTATTTGTGAGCTAGTTTATAGGGCCTTTTCTTAACAGGTCGGACATCAGGTTTAGTATCAATTTTCATTTCTTCCATTTCGTGTACTAAGCCTTTTAGGTCTTTGTAATATCTAGCAAATACATCTTGGAATTCCCTTAGTAAGTTCACTATTTCGGTGGTCTATTCTTTGCTCTACTAGTCACCAATCTTTGCCATTTTTGGTCGATCATCATTTTAGATGTCGATTTCTTTAGTTTTGACTTTGGCATCTAGCCATTCTCGTGCTTTGGCTTCATTAATCGGTCGACTTCCTTCTTTGAACTATGAGAATGTGGCAGGGAAGTCGGCTGCAGTCATTCTGTCGGTATCTGCTTTGTCAGAAGTTTCGACTTTCAGGGTTGTGCGGATAGGTTTGGTTGTCTCGACATGGTTGGATTTCCATCTAAAGCTCTTTCCTTCTGTGATTTCATTTTCTAATTGTAATCGGGTCGACTGTGGTTTTGACCTTGTTTTTATATTGTTACATCTCCTTGTCTGTTGGTGGTCTTGTAAGGGTTGGTTTTCGGTCGGTTGGATAAATTCTTTAATTTGCTTTGTTGTTTCGACCAGATTTTCATTTTGAGGTATAAAGTTAAAGTCTTTAATAAAATTTTCCTTGAGTTCATGCCATAAGAAGGTTTCACCTCTAGCTTCTTCCATCTTATACCATTTGTTTGGTAAGTCGGCTAGGGTTGATGGGAATAAGTGGGGCCATGCTTGTTCATCCTTGTATCCAAGTCTTCTCCACTCCTGTTCATAGGTTTTGATATGATCTTCTAGGTTGTATCCTTGAGTGAATACAGGTATCTGAGCTTGTTGGGTTAACTTCTTTCCTCCAAAACTTTCAACAAAGTAAGTTGAAGCAGTTGTCCAGGTCTGTAGTCTTGTCTGATGGGTATCCCACCATCTAGCTGCTTTCCCTATGAAATTTTCAACTAGGCTTTGAAGTCGGCCATGTTCACCAATATTTTTATACACTTGCTCGACATGCATTACTGGCGATTCCCTTTCCTTATACCTTGGTAGTTGTGTGGTATTCTGGTTGGTCGGTTGTAAGTTAGGGTGTTCCCTCATTTTCTTTCCAAAGATTTTTGGGACAATGGACACTATGAAGCACTGTTGGGTGGGATTTTTCTGTACTTTTTGTATAGTCCAGCACCCTCTTGCTTGTGTTTCATAGTTCTCGATCTCCCAATCATATAATTCAGCGTCTGAGTTATAACCAACTAAGTCTTGGTTACCTAAGTGAAGTTCTCCATGGATGTTTGGTTCTGTGTAGTCTGCATTGTTGTGGATTTGGTAGAGTTATCTAACATCAACTTCTTCATCAATCAGTTCAGTCCAAGGTTCCACTTGAGATGGATGAATGGGTACAATGACCTTTTGTCCATTTCCTTTTAATTTGATTCATTCCTTGTCCAAGGATATGGATGCTTTCATCTTTGTACCCCAAGGTCCACCGACTAGCGCTGGGAAGGAACTAGATCCTTCCTTCAGGTTAATGATTTCAAAATTGACTTTGGTCGAGATTCCTTTTATAGTCGTGTCGACATTTTTCCAGACTCCAATGGGTTCAATTAGGCCTTGGTTGGCTAGTTTCAGGTATATGCCTGACTCATAGAGTTGAGGTCTACCCATTTGTTCCCAAGTGTCATGAGTCATGATGTTTACTTGTGAGCCGAAGTCGAGCACTACTTGTCGGACGTGGTAACCTTCGATTTCCAGGTCGACAAGTGGGTCGACATCACTTTTGTCTTTTTTATTTAAGCTGGAGATGTTCTTTTTTTGTTTTTTAGAGTTGGCACCTTTTATTTCATACAACAAATCAATGAACTTAGATACTGAATTGTTTGTTTGAACGAGCTGGATTAATTTATTTATTGTGTTAGGTTGACTGTTATGATCATTTTCTTGTCATGCTATTTCTTGAAATACATGAGTTGCTTCTTTATATGTTTGTTTTTCCTTCAGGGGGTCAAGATAGACATTTTTCTCTTTTATTTTACTGATTCTGGGATTATCAGCTCCTGTTTTTGTTCCTTGTCGAGTTACAGTATGTAAATTTTTGGTGGTTATTACATCAATTTTTTACACATAAGACAATACATTAAAATTTTTTTTCATATTAATTTTTTCTAACATGGTAGGGCAATCCTCTAGTGAGTGATCCCCTACCCTGTAGTGCGTACAGAATTTGAGATCAGTTATGTCCTTGTATGGACAGTCTGCGTACCGATGACCTTCTTTATAACATGTGAAGCACTGGATGGGTCGACGCGGTTGGTTGTCGCGATTCCCAGGGAATTGACCTCTTCCTCCATATCCTGGGTGTCGATTGTCGTACCGGCGCTCATATCGTCGACCATTGTATTTTGTCCATTCTGATAATTTGCCAGATTTTTTTGCTCGTTATGTTGTGCTACTGCATTTGTTTGGTAGACCGCCTGATAGTTCTGTTGGTTCTTGAGGTTCAACTGACAGTCGGCCGTGTTATGAATTTTGGTCTCGCAGATGGCACACCAGGAAGCCTTGCCGTTCTTCATGTTGAACAGGAAGTCTTTCGTCGAGTGATCTCCGTGCTCTTGGAAAATGTTGCAAAAGGACTTGGTCCATCCGAATCGAACATCTTGTCGGCTATATTCTTGTCGACAGTTATCTTTCGAATGGCCAGCCATCGAGCATTTAGTGCACCAGATCTCCTAATTCTTGAGTCTTAGCTCCTTTAGAGACTTTTGTACGTTCTTGAGCTGTTCTTCGAATCTGTGGTCCGTGGTGTAAGCGGGTATGTCTCGTCCATCTCCACCTGAAGAGATTTCGTTAACGCATCTTCATAAGTTTTGAACGTCTCCAGACTGATGTGTCGGCGCACTTTCTAGGATATCCCTACAAGAAACCATTGGATTAGTAACTATTCATCTATAAAATAATCCAACTGGCTTAGTAGGTCTTTCCAACACTTATCGTAGTTGCAAATGGATTCCCCTGGCTTTTGTGATGTGGTTTTAAGTTTTTTCGAGGCCAAGTGCTTAGCATCTGGGGTTTTGAAAAATGACAAAAATTGTGCCTTAATCTCAGCTTTTGTCGCTCTGGGTTGTCTTTCTGAAAAGGTCATGTACCATGTCAATGCCATTTTCCTTAAGGCTCCTGCGAATTGTGCCATTTTTCTATCTTCGTCTATAACTTGGTTAGCCTCCCAAGTCCACTCGCAAACGAACCAGTGTCATCTGAGGTCCTCATCTCCCTCATAAAGAGGAATGTGAGCCGATCTATGACCCATGTCTGAATCACTATCACTGCTCTCAGGAGGTGGTAGCAGTGGAGGTGGGGTTGGTGATGAGGGTGGTGGGGTTATTGGTGTATTCGTCTTTGCGAAACTCTGGTTGACGGAACTTCCATTCTCATCAGTTGTCGATTCTTCGTCGACTTGCAGTTGTTTGATGTCAACTTTTGCTGTCGATGGTCCACTGCAACTACTTGACCGTAGTTCTGAATGGTCTGTTTCTTCTAAAGCTGTATTTGGCGGGGGGGGTGCTCCTTCATGTGTCGGTAAGAGCAAGCGGATACTTTGGTGGGAGGGTGCCACTTGAAAGGTCACCGAGTTCCCTTCCTCGAGTCGACGTATAATGAGGTGTCATCACCTAGTCGACTCCATATACTAAAGTCACCAGCTCGTAGTCGGAGGTCTTCTTCGACAATAGTCTGTATTCGAGTACGCGGATTCAATGGAGAGAGGGTTGTTCCTTCATTGGGAGCTCTTAATTGGAGAGCTTCTGGATGCTCTATCCACAATTCTTCCTCCTTAGGGGATGCTTCTTGTTCCACGCCTTCTTCATGTCAGTCATGACCCGACTTTGGCGCATTCTCTTCCTGGTCGTTCTCCCTAGGGTTCCTTCCTTTGTGTAGCTCTAAGGCTCTTTCTTGTCTTGCTTCCCTTCTCTAGTGTCTCTCTTCCCTTTCTATTTTCTGAATGTCCGACATACCTTCGTATGATACTATTCTCTTGAGTTCCCTTTTAGGCATCTTCTCATTACTGGTGACTGGTATCTATTTCTAGTCGACTAGGATCCACTATACTCTATCTCGACATATGACCAACTACCCTGCCATAGCCTACCCGACGCTTTTTAGAAAGCCTGGATAGTTCAGTCTATTTGCTTAGGAAGTATTCCCACTCCCTTTCTATAATAAATTTTTCCCACTTCCTCTGCTTCTCCGCCCAGTTAGAGTTTGATGGCAGTTCGTGAAGTGATGGATGAGGTTTGACAATATGTCCTGCTCCTTTCTCGATCAAGAATTTGAACAGCAAGGTCAGTAGGGAACACAGAAATTGTTTGGTGAGATCTGTGTAAAATTTCTCTTTGACTGTTTCCACTGAAGTTCTGTCTTCGACTGCTTGCTCCTCACAGAAGTCGCCGGCGATTTTCTCAAACCACTCGGACAAGTTTGTTCTACCTCCTCAGATCAGTTTTTCCAGCAACTGTTGTTCTTTAATCCCGTCCGGCTTTCTCATCCAGTAATTTCTTCGAAAGTTGGGGCACTGATTCGACAAACTTTTCATGCATCTCTATGAAAAATCTTTCTTTTGCTTGTGCAACTATTAATCTGTTCCTTCGTGCGTAATTCTGCAAATAGTTTGCAACTTTACATTCCCAGTAGTCCTTAATCTCTTGCTCTGGTATCATCTGTTTGCATACATTCCAGTCATGTACTACCAGCAACGGAACCAATGTTGTAATCTCACAGATCACATAAGGTTACCAATAATACACACTAAAACATATATAAATATAAAACAGAGACAAGAGATAAGAACAGATAGGTGAATAAACAGATTATATTATACAAATGAGTCCATACAACACAGAGAACTGAACTGAATTTTCATCTAGCTCAACAACCTAATATATATGATTACAGAACGGTTACAAAATAACTACATGTCGGTTCGGTGAACCGACATGACCTTTAGGTGGTTGACTTAAACTCTAACTTTAGTCGGCCGACCGACTTAGTCGGTTGATCGATTAAGTCGGCCCATCGACTTAGTCAACTAATCGACTAAGTCGGCTAACGTTCGAGTCGACTTATTGACTTGCTCCTTCTACAATGATGATGATGATGATGATGGTGATGATGATGATGATGATGATGACGGTGATGATGATGATGAAGATGATGTTGATG
>LPNX010928432.1:62500-80593 GCA_001517045.1 Pseudotsuga menziesii
TGCAAGTTGATGGATGTCTGTTTTTTCAGTTTTGTATTGCATCTAATGCACCAAAAGAGACCCTCAACTTCTTGCACACACCCTCATGGGAATATTGATGGAAATAAGCACATGGGATTTTGGAAAAGATCAAACCATTCTCACTCGTTTAGTCTCAGACCTAGTTTGATTTCGGAGCTTTGCATTATGGAATTGGATATCAAACAATTTGTCTATTACAGCGATGCAGAGGCCATTGATCATTGTGGGGAAGAAAACTTAGTGTCCAATTTGTTGAGAACGTGATCAACAAGAAAAGGAATAGTCACCATTGTTTTTTTTCTAGCCCTGAAGGAGCACCATATCATGCAGGCCATTGTGGGTCCCCAATTGAAAGAGGAGGCCATGAATATCATGCATGTGCAGAAGCATGTGAGGACCAGTGCCTATGGAGGGATCTCCTCTTAGTGGATATTATGGAGGTGGACTAACTCCTCCTTAGATGGATAGAAATGGTATGTGCTTGTTGTGGCCCACTAGAGCCCACGGGGTGGAGCCATTGGCATTTGTAGTGCAGGGGTGAATTTTGCAGGCTATGGCCCAAAGGAACTAGTCAGTGGTGGCAATAGTGGGAAGAGTCTTGACACAATTCTTGGTTATGAAAATGCTCCAACGTTGATGTATCCATATGGCGATGGGATTTACAATTGGGGCTCCTATTGGATACAATGTAGGTTATGGTGTGCATGGGCTCTTATTGGATACAATGTAGGTTATGGTGTGCACCTGTCTCTTGAAATGTAGCTCCTTGATCCTTCATTTGAAAGGTACTAACCAACTGATCCTTTTTAATTTTGGCTGCAACCATGTTTTGTCTTACAAAAAGAATATCATCAGTGAATAACATCAAGGTAATGCATGTACCATAAACACAATGGTCATACCTAACCCTTGAAATATTTGTGTCACCATGAAGGAATCAAACATCCTGTACAAAAATGCATGGAATTATTCATGCCATACAATGATTACTTGAGCTTTCAAACCAACCTTATATTGCAATCCTCAACACCTTCAATGCCCCACCTTGACCATCGAATTTAAAACCTTGACCAAATCCAACCAAGACGACCAAGTGATCCTTTGTTACTCACCTCCATGCCCATTTACAATGGAGTTTACCAAGACTTTAAATAGGGTTCATTTCATGTAATATATACCATTCATATCATCCTACATTCCATCTTATCACCTAGAGTCTACATCTAGACTTTATCGGCGATTTACCAGTGATATGCATTCCTAGTTTTGGTATTACACTTGCATGCCCATTTACATGTAATTAAATTACAACTCCAAAATATCAATAATTCTTTACAATTGTACCTAAACATCTACCAACTCATAAGATACTAACTAGGAACCCCTAAACTGTGTACTTGCTTGTTGCTCCACCTTGTCCTTAGTTATTTTTAGCAGGTCCTAACTCAAACACATCCCATTCCTCACAAGTATAGCTAAAAAAGATTGGCCAAAATAATCACTCTACTAATGGTTGTGGCCACCTACTTGCTGCACTTCACCCTTGAGTCCCATATGGCCATTGACATTACCCACAACAAAGGTGCCCTTGATTCGAGTCATTTTCTCACCCAGATCCCCATGAGAGTCTCCACATGATGCTCCCGTTTCACATGAAGGGTCAAGGAGTGGAAAAACATATTCTGGGCATGGAAATACATAGAGGGAAAAAATGGTAAGTCGTGGTTATCACAACATAAGTTCATGGAGAATAGTGATGAGTGTTAGTTTGAACATTGTGAAAATGATAAATATTTTTTTAGCTTTCCATGGTAGGCTTTCTTCAAGTTTGTGTCTTAGTTATAAGGAAGAAAAGGTTGTGTCTCATGAGTTGTATGCTAGTAGGAAGTGTAAAATATGTGATCGAATAGTATCATATGTTTAGTATCATATATTTCACATGTAGTTGGTGTGTTCAATAGATAGATTGCAAATTCAAATGAAGTAGTGAAATGGGTGCTTTGATATTTTATAGGCATGACTATCTCCTATAGTGGTTACATTGATTTAGTAAGTAATTATGTTAAATAAATATTTGGTAAGATATTTCCTAGATAGATGTTATTTTATTTAAGAATTTTTATAACATTTATTTTACTTGTTTAAAATTTCATTGAGTTAAATGAACAACAAAGTGTAATAGTGCAAAACTAAGAAGCATTTTTGTAGCATAGAAGTTTTACAATTTCCTTTGCATTTGCATTGTGTTATGTTATCCTATGAAAGGTAGTATTGGAAATAAAAATTTAAACCATAAATAACAAGAATATATATATTTTATTTAAACCAATAAAAACAACTTGCAGCATAGAAGTTTTACAATTTCCTTTGCATTTGCATTTTGTTATGTTATCCTATGAAAAGTCGTATTGGAAATAAAAATTTAAACCATAAATAACAAGAATATGTATTCTTTATTTAAACCAATGAAAACAACTTTTTCCATCTTTGAATGAAATAAGGCCAATAAGATAAAAAAACAACAAAAAAGCTCTATTATTTACTGTTTTTTTATAAAAACAGGTTAAGTTTCTTTCTTAAATTGTTATTTTCACAATTTTGAAATTTCAACAATCCTATATCACAATGCTATTTTCACAATTTTGAAATTTCAGCAATCCTATAGATTAGATCACACTAAATCAGCAATTTTAAAACTACCTAAATAACTAAAATTACAATTTAAACAATCCAACCCACAATTTCCATAAATTTAAACAGTCCAACCCATAATTGTAATCCAATATAACATTTCAAGGAAACCGTAGTCAAACATAGTTTTAATAACCATATTATATTAATATGGATATGTGTTATCCATAGACAACTATGTTGTCAAACATAGTTGACCATGGTCAATGATAGTCAAACATCATCAAGCATCATTAACCACGGCCAACCACATTAACCCAGACGTAAGCATGCTCAACCATGATAAACCAAATGTACCCATGGTCTACTAAAATCATCCATAATAAACCAAAGACAACCATGGTCAAGCATATTAATCCATTGTCACCCATAGTCAAATATGGTGTATCGTAATGTGTTTGTGATCAAACATATTGAAATAATTAATCCATTGTCAATCACTCAAGCATGGCTAAGCATACTAAATAATAAAAATCATGGTCTAACATCGTCATCCATAGTAATACATGGTAAGCCATTATAAACCAAAGCTAAACATTGTCAACTATTGTAAACGATAGTCAACCATGACCAACCGAAGTCAACCATAGAGAATCAAAGTTAATCAAACTCAACCATGGAAATTTATTATATTATTTATTAATATATCTTTCATTTAGAAATAATTATATTCAATTTTTATAATAAATATTTTATATTATTTATTTATGTATTTGTATTTATTATTAACTTTTTATATAATTATTTTATTAACTATTCCTGTTTAAAATAATAATATAATAATTCACCAATCCTTTCTTGTATGTAGGTCGTCAATTTGCATAACCATATTAATTAATAATATGATTTATATACATGAATAGATCACATTATTATTCCTCCTTCCCTAAATAATGTCATTGATTAGCATATATAAATTATATCATTAAATAATATGATTATGTTAGTTACTCTATTTTAAGATTTAAAGTTATATTCCACACACACACACACACACACACACACACACACACACACATATATATATAAAATCTATTTACGTCTATCGATGTTATTATTTAACAAGAGCCACGAGGTGGCAATGTCCCCAACATTGCATTCGTGATAGCTAGTGGTTTGCAATTGCCTATGCAAAAATTAAAACTCAATAAAAATAGATTAAATTTTGTTATAGCCTACTTAAAACTCAATAAAAATAGAATAAATGTTGTTATAGCCTACTTAGACATCCTTTTGAGGATGGTAGAGATTTGACTACTTAGAAGACTCTAGACTCAAGTTCTATTTCAATGGATCCAAAGTGAGGATGAGCTTTACCAGCTTTGCGACAATGACTACTACATCTCAAATAGGCCATGAAGGACATAAAGACAAGCCTAAATACAGAGTGGGGTTGAACTATTTTTTATTAGCTAGTTGATAAATTGTTGATGCTTCTTGGGTGGTTAAGTTAATTCCTTCAGTATTAGAGTTGGAGGCCAACTTCTCCTTCTAAAATGGTACCCACCTCTCTCTTGGAGTTGCACATTTGGGCTTGAAAAGTAACTTATCCTCTAAAGGAAGGGTAGAAAGACAAAAGAAAGGAAATGAAAGTGAGGAGACGACTCCATATACGATCTTTCTAGGTGAAATTTTTGTTCATTATAGGAAGTGTCATATTCAAAATATGACATTTTCCATTCCATAGGTCCATTAAGAGTTTTGGATCACCTATAAATTATAAATAAAATATATAAGATATTAAATAGTCCTAAATATTAAAAATAAAATAGTCACACTTAATGTACATAAAAATTTAGATAATTTAAATCATATATTAAGTTTAACATCAAAATAAATTTACAAATTTTTTTTTTAATTTGGCATAAAATCAAGACAATAAATATATTTAAAAAAATCAATAATAAATCTTATTAAAATTTCCAATTCACTTATCAAAATAATATTTTTTATTTTTATTTTTTTATAATGTTACATATAACTCCCATTAAATTTATAAATGGATACCCAAAATCTCGTCACCCTTAACATTCACAATACCTTTTAACACTCATTTTCATTAACATTGCAAAAGTTTAAATTGATTTTTCAAGAGAAGTCTATCATTACATTCCCCTTTTTAAGGTAGTAATTAATTTGAAAATTATTAATTAATTTTTTTGTTTTGTCAAGGTAAAAGGAACAAAACAAATGAATTGTTCAATGAATCTAAAGATATTCTATAGAGATGCATATTGACCAAATATTCAATTGTGTGAATTCGTTTCTTTCTTTAATTCCCCTGGGGATGTCAGGCAAGGCTAGGCATGCTATGCTTGTAAATGCAATGTTTTGTTTTTTAAATCCAAACATCTTATTCATAATTATTTGAGGCAAAAAGGAAAGTTAGCTCTCTTAGGCAAGGAGGGACAATTTGCTTAAGATAAATCATTTTAGAAGCATGGATTTTCTGAGATAAAGGCATGAGAATTTTACACTTTCAAATACTTAATATTTAATAATGGTAGGTGAAATAAAGAAGGAAGAAACACTTACACAAAGTGCTTCACCACCACCCAAAAATAGACCGAAAATTCATTGAATATAAACACTTTCTACACATGAATTACAGTATGTAAATGAAAACTGGTATTAGGCTTTAAACAATGAGCATTTCACTATTTCTAGAATATACTAGTTAGTGATTCCATTATTACAATAGTCTTCTATTCATTTACATAACGAGAAATTAAATTGAGTTACAAAGAACACAACTCAACAAAAAATGATAAAAAATATTTATATCATATAGACAAAAATCCATTCCACGTGATTTCCTTACAAAATGTATGCAATCAAACTTAGAATGCTCCAACCCCTCTCTTCATCTATGTTTTACAAAATATAGAATATGTAATACATTTCTTTGATCTAAAACCAAAGGGGAATTAAAATATTCTGTTAACTAAACAAAGAAATCTCTTAAGCATAGAACTAAAAATAAAATAAATCTTCAACAGATGCAAAAGATATGGAACTACAAGAATCAAACGCTCTATAACTCAGATTGGTGATTCACAAAATCTGGAAAAATCAGTCTCAAATAACCACATGTGGCACACAAAATGTTACTCATTTCTAGAAACTTATACATGTGTCCCCTAATTGGGCATGTTCCAAAAAAAACCCATGTTTCATACTTTTACAATTCATCTACATTTACTCAAAATTTGTGACATAAAAATAACCTATAAAAAAGTCATTTCCAAAAATTAACAAACTTATACTTATCCTTTTTAACTCCTCCCACTTAGGAACTATTTAGCATACTTACTACTTTTTATCCTACTTTAGACATATTACTTTTACTTATACTTATCCTACTTAGCACTTAGCAGGTGATGATAGAGTATTAGGATGAGCCCAAACTTGCTTGGATTCGTGAGGTCGCAACTAGACAGCGCACAACAAGAGCATAGATATTTGGTATGATAGATGCTGGTGTAGACAGGTCTGTGGAGCCTATATGTAAGGGAGAAGCACAGGAGGGAGCCATAAAGGGACTAGAGGGGGAAACTAAGGAAGGACCTATAAAGGAGGAAGAAATATATATAAGATTATAAAAGAGGAAGAAATAGATATAAAATAATAGATCAGTGAGATTGAGGTAGCTAGGAGCTGTTGACCTAAGATTCTTATTGAGATACCCAACTAGAAGCAATAAAAAAAAGGCATGCAAGCCATAGTAATGAGACAATAAAAAAAACCCAAATTTAAATTTGTAAAAAATTACTATATATATATATATATCTATTGATATGCATAAGGACCATGAAGTAATGATGGATGTTGTATGAGGAATATAAACCTAGTTAGTTGGTCCCTGGGTGATGCTAACTATACCTCGATTCAAGTAAAAGTAAACCTCCCTTAAGCGTAGCAAGGAATCAATGAATTTGCTTGCCGGATAATTATGAGCCAGTTAAATGAAAAGTATATGTGATGAATGTGAGTGATGGTTTATATCAGACTATCCACTGCCTTGTTCTCTTGTCAGCCTTTTAATAGGGAAAATAGCAACCAGTTGCTTGGAAACAATATAGTTCAAGATAGAAGCATGCGGCCCTGCTCAAACTTCAGGGAAAGCTCAGCAGACATGTGCCTAGCTGCTTTCTCTCACCCTCCTCGATTGAATTGCATACCAACAATTCAATATAAATTTTTTGTGTCGGGGGGTGAATAAAGCATAATAATTTATTTGTTCTAAAACGTTAATCAAGGATCTTCACAACAAGTGGTAGAATCCATGGATGACCGGTAATAAAAAAAAACATAAATCTTTCATGCGGGTCCCTAACACCCTTGACACTTTTTACTCAAGCTATAACATACATGTTCACAGCTTGTCATAAGAATATAATACTCTTTTCGCTCATAAACGTTTTCTATAACAAGGTGCTCCATAGTCCAAAACTGGGACTAATATGGACTTGCAGTTAGTGAAACAGCCTCGGAAGGGGCTGCAACTAGCAATGTGAAGAACTGCGACCTTTGTTTAGCTCTACTGAGCTCTTGATTGGTCTTGCAACCTTTTTTTAGCTTTGTCAAGCTTTTGATTGGTCTTGCATCTCGTGCCTAAATTGTGGCTCCCTCCAAGTGACATCGCCTTAAGCCTTAAGGCTTAGGCTCTTGAACTATTCACCCTACTAGGTTACAAATAACTCATAACATATCTCTTTTGTCACATTAGTCTCAAGTTCAACATCTAAACATCGGGCTTCTCGGCATGAAATCTAATGTCATATGTTCGCTAAACTGGGCTGTCAAACTAGATAAATGATTTCAATTGCAAACTAGAAATAAATTGCAATTATTTAGCCGTTGGGTGGTAACATTCCCAGGAAAACATTTCAGTTCGTGAATTGATCAAACAAGTTTATTAAACCCTCTTCATCCCACCCCACCCCAGCCAAACCACGCCTTAGGTTTTGTCGAGAATCTTCAATGCTCAGAACAAGAAAATTATAAGCTCATTACCAAGGTGGTGAGAGAGTCATTAAGGCTGATAACTGGTTAAAAGTTTACTCCCAACCAAAAAATGTAAAAACAAGTGCTACATTTTTTTAACTTGAATAGCATACATACACATTATTTAGATTTACATCTCAAAGGTGGTTTCCAACTGAATTTTTTAACTTGAATATCATACATACACATTCTTTACATTTAGAGTTCAAAGGTGGTTTCCAACTGAATTGGCATGAAAATGAATTCTAATTGAGTTAAAATATATTTCTTGCCTCAAAATTGTTGTAAAAAAGGACCCGATTGCCCATTATTCTTCTCTATCTCATGCGTCCACTTACAATTTCTCTGGACGATGCAAGGCCAAACTAGATGCCTGTCAAATTCTCCTGCATGAACTGCGTGCAACTTCTTCCATCGTGCCAGTAAATGAAGTGACTGACTGCTTCACTCACTGGCATTCCTTCCCTCTTCATAGTCTGCATGAAAAGAGAAAGCAAGAAACTTGTCTTCTAAGTATGTAGTTGAAAAGCAAGCAACCATACAACGAAGCCAGCGGAATAGAAGAAGAAAATGAAGATTGTGTGCAAGAACCAGGAAATGAAGATTGAGTGCGAGAACCAGACCATGTATTAAACTACACCACACCGTCATTGACACGATACTCCATATACCATTATGGATCTAGAGCTCTGCCTTTCGAAGGCAATTCTGTGGTTTTGTGCATCACCCTCAGCACTGTTGACACAGAAGACGAGAAGATGAGGAGGCCAAGGACGGAGTAAGCCATCTACCCAACCATTTGCACCGGGGCCCACCTAACGCCTTTCAGTGATAGCTTACTCCGTTACCTTTCTGTGAGACCAAGAACAACCAATTCCAACACCTACTTTCACACCAACTGTGCTGTCAAATCCATCCATCCATAAATTTAGCCATGGAAATTCTTGTTTTTTAAATGTAAGTTTAAAATTGTAAGTTTTGATTGGAATTTTTATGAAAACTGTAAATGTATGTTTAGAACTGTGTAATTTTAGTCAACTCCATAAAAATAACTGGAAAGATAGTAAAACTTGGAACATTTTACCAACTTCCTTTGTAACAATTAATCAACTCCTTTGTTTGTTTTATGGAACCCAATCCAGGTTTACACCTTGGATTCTTTATCCTTCGCAATCATGGAGGTTAAAGTTTTAAACTAGCATACACACAGAACATTGGTGTTATCAAATCCATAACAATTGAATTTCAAATTACAAGTTTTTAAAACACAATTTTAGATTAGATTTAGATTGGTTCAGTCTGTAGATTCAATTTGATTTGGTAAATTGGTATTTTTCATTATTGCATTATACAGGAGTGTAATAATAGTTTGTTGTAGAATTGATTTTCAATGAAAATGCAAGAAAAGAAGAAGAATCTATTGTTCTTGATCTCACTGTTACAGAAACATAACGGAGCAATCTATCACCAGATGGAGTAAAGTGGGCTCCGGTGCATCGGGTAGATAGCTTACTCCAGCCAATGACAAGCCTCATTAAACTGCACGCCTGGCTTCCATGAATGCCCATTAAAAATTACTCCCATCATCAACGACGCCTACACCTAAGGTTGGATTTCGATTGCTTACATCACTGAGCCAAGGACAAATCAAAAAATTTTAAAATCAATTAATTTAATTTTTTTTTTTAATTCTGTAAAGTTAAACATTAGCTATTTTTTAATTTTGAAGGCAAACTAATTGACCTGAACCATATATATGTCCCCCGTCCGGGACATAAAAATTGGGTGTGACATAAAAATTGGGCGCGGGTTCCAAAATAAATAAATTTCTTGATATAAATTTAAATGTGCAGATAGGCTCCAATAAATTAGGTATATTCTTTGTCGTGTCCATTAATAAAGGGATGATATTTAATGTGTTAATGTAGTTGCAAGTTATATTATGTTAAAATGGATACTTCTGATCAGTTTAGCAGAAACATATTATATCTGTGAGCACTTTAGCATTCAGAGATTTAAAAACTCAACAGTTATGTATGTTGAACATGTGACAACAATTGAGCAAAAATAGGAGGTAGTGGTTCAACTAATTCTTGTTGAACTTGTAACAATTTAATTTCTATTTTAATGACTATTGTTACAACAAATATTCTAGGAATAGAATATGGATCTCCTTGAAATCAATGAAGTGAGTTCTTTGTAACTGTACTAAGAATGATATAAATATGTTAATATTGTAGAGGAAATATGAAACAGTGGTGAGCCCCAAGTGGCTGTCAAAGGATTTACACCCTCACGGATATTTGGAATCTATATGAATGAGCGATATATTACCGTTACCATTTCTCTTGTATGTTTTTTCATCAAGGGGTTTTATCACATAAATAATGTTTCTATTGTTTTCTTGTTTTTTTGGTGTATATTGCATCATTTGTTTTTGCTTCCACTACTCAACAAGTGGTATCAAAACACTGGTGAGGGGGCATGAGGTGAGCACAAGGTAGTTGGAGATCTGTGAGGCAAGTTCAGGTTGTACCAAAAAATTATTGGAATAGAGAGCCATTGCAAAGGAGTTGAGATGGAACATCAATGGTCATTATTGTTTCAGCCTAACCCTGTAGCAACATTGTCTTATCGTGTGAGGAAGGTTGTATAGAGGAGTCGTGGAAATTGATGTTCGCTGCTCTTTGGCTGAGCAGACCACAAAAGAAAATGCAGGAATTCAATGGTGATAAGGAGATGTGAGAGGCGACATGTGCTGGCTAGTTTCTGTAAACTATTGAGGATCATTTTGTTGACCAGTCACTATCAAATGATTTGTTGTCTAAGGAGAATGTGAGAAAGATGGAATCTTATCTCGTAATGATTAGGATGTTGCAATCAGGTGTACTTTGGGAAGTGCAATTTCCAAAAGCTCAATCAGTTGGAGGCTATGAATCCCTTCATCAAATTCTCAAGTAAGCTACACAAAATATATGAAATATCGTCACTTGTTTCCCAAGCTATTGAATTTCGCTGGCAGGCCCAATGGGTACTACACATATCACCTTGTTGACTACCTTCATGGGAATATTGGTGGAAAGAAGCATATTGGATTTTGGAAAAAGATCAAACCCATCTCGCTCATTTAGTCTTGGGCCTAGTTTGATTCAGGAGCTCTGCATTATGGAATTGGATATTAGACAATTTAGCTATTACGGGCGGTGCAAAGGCCATCAATCATTGTGGGGATGAAATATTGATTGTCCAAGTTGTTAAGAACGTGGGGTGATTCCATGAAGATGGGTAACACTTTTTGGCCAAATTTGGTGATGAAAACCTAATTTTTTACTCATGTGCTAGATAGAAGCCCTCAAAACGCATACATGCCATGTGAATTTTGATTTGCAGTAAAAAAACAAATTGTAGAATATTATGTTGGCTTCATAGTGATATTTTTTTAGAAATATTCCGATGTCATTTAATGTGTGAATTTTTGCATTTAATGAACTGTGTGACCTTAAAAATTTGAAGAAGCTAATAAGTGGCTCGTGTCCACATAGAGTAATTCAATCTTGCATTAATAATTTAAAAAAAAAAATATATGAGCATGATCTACATAAAATGCAGTGTGATGTGCATATTTTTTTGTTAATTTTTTTTGCATTATACAATTATTTATTATTTTTCGAAAGTGACCACATTCGATTTCAGCATCGTTTTAAACACATATTTGTCCACGTAAAGGAATTTTTTCTATTTTTTGAAAAATTGAAAAACCAAAGATATCCTTTTGAAGAGGACACGTCGATATGTGATGTGTGCATTTTTAAGAATTTTTTGGCTGTGTAGTTTTAACTCTGCGGATTTTTCTTTGAGCTGCTTTGAAGTTGCAGTGTGGTTTTCTAAGTATAAGTTTTAGAAGTAATTAAAAAATAAATATCATATGAATGCCAAAATGCGTGTATGATACCTCAATGGATAGAATATTCATTGGTGAATTTATCGGTATCAACTCCGCTCAGTTATGTGATAGGAATGGTAGGGTTTACACCTCTGCAAAGCACAGGAAATTTTCCATTTGTTTGAATGAGGGCTAAGTCTGTTTTTTTAAGCCCTCGACCGAGGTATGAACCTCGACCAAGGTATTTAAATACCTTGACCGAGGTTTTGTAAATCCTGCAATACCTCGGTCGAGGGCTTAACAAGCCCTCGGTCAAGATATTAAGACCTCGGTCGAGGGCTTAACAAGCCCTCGACCAAGGTACGTTTTTCTGTTTTTGCCGAAATTCACTTGCCAAAAAGTGTTACCCAGGTCCGTGGATTCACCCCGTGATCAACAAGAAAAGGGATAGTCGCCATTGTTTTTTTTCTAGCCATGAAGGAGCACCATATCGTGGAGGCCATTGTGGGTTCCCAACCGAAAGAGGATGCCATGAAGATCATGCATGTGTAGAAGCATATGACAATCAATTCCTATGGAGGGGTCTCCTCTTAGTGGATATTATGGAGGTGGACTACCTCCTCCTCACATGGATGGAAATGGTAATGTGCTTTTTGTGGCCCACTAGAGCCCATGGGGTGGAGCCATTGGCATTTGTAGTGAGGGGTGAATTTTGTAGGATATGGCCCAAAGGGACTAGTCAGTAGTGGCAACAATGGGAAAAGTATTAATGCAATGCAGTGGCAACAATGGGAAGAGTCTTGATGCAATGCTTGGTTATGGAAATGCCCCAATGTCAATGTATCCATATGGTAATGGAAGTTACAATTTGGGGCTCCTATTGGATACAATGTAGGTTATGGTGTGCATGGGATCCTATTGGATACAATGTAGGTTATGGTGTGCATCTTCCTCTTGAAATGTAGCTCCTTGATCCTTCATTGGAAAGGTACTCAACCATGCTTTGTCTTGCAAAAAGAATATCATCAGTGAATAACATCAAGGTAATGCATGTACCATAAACACAATGGTCATACCTACCCCTTGAAATATTTGTGTCACCATGAAGGAATCAAACATCCTGTACAAAAATGCATGGAATTCTTCAGGCCATACAATGATTACTTGAGCTTCCAAACAAACCTTATATTGCAATCCTTAACACCTTCAATGCCCCACCTCGACCATTGCATTTAAAGCCTTGACCAAATCCAACCAAGACGACCAAGTGAGCCTTTCTTACTCACCTCCACGCCCATTTACAATGGAGTTTACCAAGATTTTAAATAGGCTTCATTTAATGTAATATATACCATGGGAAACCAATATCATTCTTCATTCCATCTTATCACCTAGATTCTACATCTAGACTTTGCCAGCAATTTACCAGTGGTATGCATTCTTAGTTTTCGTCTTACACTTGCATGCTCATTTACATGTAATTAAATTACAACTCCAAAATATCAATAATTCTTTACAATTGTACCTAAACATTTACCAACTCATAAGATACTAACCAAGAACCCCTAAACTATGTACTTGATTTGTTACAAGTATAAACTAACTGAGAGGGGGGGGTGAATCAGTTAGTTAAGATTTGTTACCAAAATACTTCTTTTAACTTAGAATCAATAAAATTTATGGTAGTCAATCTTTGCTATGAATTCAGAGTCATAAACATAAGAGCAGATAACATAAAACACAACATTCAATCACAACATTTAATCACATATATGATACACAGATATTTCACGAGGAAACCCATAAGGGAAAAACCTCTTCTTCTTATGATGTCAAAGGCTTCAATGGTTGTACATCACTTCTTATTTGAGCACCGACTTAAAGAGGCTGCAACCTATGAATGCAAGCACCAACTTGCTGAGAGCATCAACTCTCACTGTGACCCAGCACCAACTGGGTGGAAGCACCAACTTCCAGTTTATCCCAGCACCAACTGAGTGAAGACACCAATCTTCAATTTCTACAAGAACCCACTTGCAGACAGAGACATAAAGTCTCCCCTAGCACCTCCCTACCTCCCTTATTTGCTAGACTTTCCAATAGAATCAAAATGCAACAATACATATATGTCTCTGCTTACCAAACCACTCTGCTCTGTTCAACATCGGCTCTCTGCTCCTCTGTTCTGTTCAACTGTTCAGCACATTCTTCTATTCCTCTGCTCTGCTCATTCAGTATCAGTTTACAGCATTGATCTCTTAATACTCTGCACACCATTACTCTCCTCAAACAGCTAACGATCACAATTGTTTCTGCTCAATATATATATATATATATCATCTTCTGAGTTCATTTCTCTCTCTGTTTCATCGAAACAACATTCTCAAACCATTATAGAACCAGTTCAGCTTCAACATCCTCAAATCATTACAGAAATGGTTCAGCTTCAACATCCTCTGTACACATCCTTACCCTTCGAATCATCATTACAAGCAGTTACTAAATGGTTCGCATTTCAGGTTCATCATAACTATTAATCCGCCTGCTCGAATACTCTTTGAATCCTCAACTGTACAGGGCTCTTCGTATTCCTCTTCAAAGATTACACTAATCCAATATGGTACAATGGATCAAAGAAGTGGCAGGTGAAATGACGGAGCTCGCAAGCAACATCTCCTTCCGCAACATCAGAGGTCGGAAGAAGATCTCCTTCCGCAACGGAGGAGCTCGCAAGCAACATCTCCTTCCGCAACATCGGAGGTCAAAGGAACATCTCCTTCCGCAACGGAGGAAACTTAAATGTTGTTCAGAATGGATCGGAAGTCGGAACGATAAGTGCAACGACAGAAACTTAAGTGACGTTTAGAACGGAGCGGACATCGGAGGTCGAAAGAACATCTCTTTCCTCCATGTCGGAGGTCGAAAGAACATCTCCTTCCGCAACAACGGAAACTTAAATGCTGTTCAGAATGGATCGGAAGTTGGAACGATAAGCACAACGACGAAAAATTAAATGACGTTCAGAACGGATCAGACATCGAAGGTCGAAACAAAATCTCTTTCTGCCACATCGGAGGTCGAAAGAACATCTCCTTCTGCAACGTCGGAGCTCGAAATACCATCTCCTTTCCGCAACGTCGGAGCGATAGGAAGATAAGGAGCCGTAATGGCGGAAGACTTAGAGACAATACGTCCCGATGGAAAGACCGGATGACAACCGATTGAGACAGAGCTCGTCGGAGAAAAATATCGGAGCGAGTTGCTTATCACCCTTCCGCAACGGCGGAAGCGCAGATGACTAAAACTTCCAACTCAACTACATTGAAATAGGCGGTGACATTTCTAAATGGTTTGCAGTTTGGTGCACAGTTTTGTTGCGACATTTGTGGATGGAACAGCTCTGTCATATGTAACATTCTGGCGGATATCCATTGTGGCAGGATTTGTGGATTTTCCATAGACTTTAGTCTAAATCTCTAGCACCTCCCACTGTTCGATTTTCTCCATTGATACCTGCATGCCTGCCTCTTTTTCAGTAGATTGCCACATCCATTTGACATCAGTTCCCCTTCTCTTTATAGCAGATTGCCATCAATGACAATACATTAAAACTTTAAGACTGAGCACTAGCTACCATCTACTAGTCCTGAACACACCACTCTGAAATATATTCCAACAATCTCCCCCTTTGACATTGATGGCAATATCTCATTCAACTGGTCACATTTCTCCCCCTTTGACATCGAGGGCAAAGGATAAACCTGGGCATATATGGTATGTCTGATGACTAGTCTCCCCCTGACAAGATGCACTAAGAAAACGAACTACCATTCCATGCTATAAACAAGAATAAGATATACAATAAACACAGACTCCCCCTAACACAATGCATGAGTTACTGAGACAAGGACTGGACACCCAGCTTCTGACGCAGATATTCAAACTGAGTTGTGGGTAAAGGCTTAGTAAAAATATCAACAATATGTTCGGTAGAAGGAATATAATGCAACAACACCGCTTGAGTAGCCACTTGTTCGCTCAAGAAATGGTACTTTATGGGAATGTGTTTATTTTTGGAATGAAGAACAAGATTCTTGGAAACACTGATAGCACTAGTATTGTCACAGTGAATGGGAATAGGCTCAGAATACTTTACGTCTAGATCAGCAAGAGATTGAACCATCCATAAAATTTGAGTACATCAAGTAGCAGCAGCTATGTACTCTGCTTCAGTAGTGGATAAAGAAATGGAACTTTGCTTTTTACTTAGCCAGGAAACCAAAGACTCTCCTAAGAAGAATGCTCCGCCACTTGTACTTTTTATTTCATCTACACAATTATCCCAATCTGCATCTGAATATGTTATTAGCTGAAAGTTCTGATTTCTGGGATACCACAGACCATAAGAGAGCGTACCTTTCAGGTATTTGAATATATGTTTCACAGCTAGTAGATGACTCTGTTTAGGAGCAGCTTGAAACCTTCCTATCTGTACACACTACTACATTTCGATCCAAAATCCGACGGTTACTTCCGACGGTGCGTGGATTTCTTCTTTTAAACCCACCAAAAATCACAAAGTTAATTTTTTTTTTTTAAATTGTGGTTATACACGTCGCTTAAGCGACGGCTAGGATCAAGCGTCGCTTAAGCGACGGCTAGCCTAGCAAGCGTCGCTTAAGCGACGGCGCATCAGATGGCATAATTATTTGTATAAACCCTCATTCAAAATCAAAGGTCGTCATCTTCAAGGTTTAGTTTTAGAGCTTATATTTGAATATAAATCTTTGTATTTTATTCTATTTATTATTATCTTAAATCTCTAACAACACATAGTTCAAATACAAACATTTGTATGTCTTCAAAACAAGCCCAATAGAGAAATTGTGATATTTACCAATTAGTAGAGGTCCATGAATGCTCCAAAATGTACGAGTATGAGCAGTGCTACTACACTTTCAATGCTCATTTATATAATGAAGGGTCCATGTATATATTAGTTTTTTTTTTTATATTTTTTTGTCTTTTTCTTAGGCCTTATTACACCATGAAGTAGGAATGCCATGGTGATTTTGAAATACATGTAAATATTGATATTTTTAAGTTAATAAAAGAGCCAAGACTATCTCAGCATCACAACCTAAATGACTTATGGTACCAGAAAAGAGGGAAGGTAAGGGATCCTAATGTAATGTCGATATGCCTAACCACCTTATTTATTTTCTTACCCCTCTTTCCATTACATTAATATTCAATTTTTATAATGTTTATATTGAACCCAACCTATAGTTAAATGGGAGACAATAAAAGTGGATGCAACAAATTCTAGATCTAGGAAACTACCTCCTATAAAATAGAAACGTGTTTCCCCTATATTCTAGGATTTAGGAAGATTTATTTTGGGTGATTAGTCTTATTTCCATCCTTCACTCATGCAAATAGAAGAAATTCAACTAGGAATGGGGGATATTTTTCGAAATATGTAAAGAGAAAAATACAGCTTTATGTTGGGAAATATGATGTCATAGTAGGGGACTGAAGTGAATAGACAATAGATTGGACCTATATATGCCCACAAAAGGAGAGTCATTTATTGCCGATGATATTACTATCCATGGCGAATAGTGCACAAAAATTTCCATTAAAGTATTAAGAATAAGCCTTCAATCAGAAAAGAAAACATGAACATGCACAATTTGGATCCAATGTTATTCATGAAAATCATATAAATGTGTTACATCTAAGCCTCCCTTTCACAAGATGAATGAAGAGGATGATTCCTCTCAAATCACCAAGTTGTTCTCACACATCAACGCTCCAAGAATATAGAAATTAGGGATGATGAATGAATGAATCAACAATCTAATACAAGCTGCTAAAATTATGTATATATAGCCATACTCTCTTAAGGGATAATCTTCTCATCTCTAACTAAAGGTAACACAGTGAAGGAAAACTTACCACATTTCATGGAATATTCCATTCCTTCATATATAATTTCTGATGTATAAAACACACATAGACATATACAAGGCATAATACTAAGACATAAAATATTGTGCATCCTCTCTATGGTATCCAATTCCAAGGTATATGTGCCATCACCATGTCAACCTACCACTATGCTAGAAATGGCACTCTTGAGATGTAAGTAGATAGGATTTGCACTTGATTGGAGCTATTGTGATAACGTAAAGCCTTGAAAACACCACTAAATGACAATCCAACATCAAGTACAAATCGTCTCTCAACTATACCATGTTACAAACCCTATTATACCCTGTGGAAATCATGCTTAATGTAGCGCTCCACTTGGGGCTCTGATATTAACTTAGTGTAAGGTTTACTTACAGAAATTTGGTATTCCCCTCATTCAACTAATCATGTATACAATATTATTCATGCTCATATAATTTCAACTTGTATTCAAATTATTCATGTAAATCTACACCTTCATATGATCCATACATCAATTATATTAAGATCCCATA
>LPNX010928458.1:0-10227 GCA_001517045.1 Pseudotsuga menziesii
ATGCCAGTCTAGGATGTAATTAGCCAATGAGTCAGCAACTACATTATGTTCCCTAGGGATATGCCTATAGGTGATAGTTTCAAATGACCTTTCTAACAAACATACCCTCCGGAAGAGACAGAGAAGCACAGGATTCCTAATGGTATAGGCATGGTTTAGATGACAAACCATAAGTTGTGAGTCCATAAAGACTACCAAGTTACGAACATCTTGGGAGGCAGCTTCAGTCAGAAGACCTACGACTGCTTGATAATTGACGATATTGTTGGTAGCGGGACCAATACAAACCGCTCTTTAACTGACCAAATCGTAAGTTGGGGAATAGAGAACCCAAGCAGCTGAGGCAAGATTCAAGGTGTGGCGGCAAGCACCATCAGCGAATCCGTAGAAAGCCATCTGCTCTGCACGACCAAAACATGGTATAAACAGATGCAGACACTAAACTCAAAACCATATTGAAAATACTTAAGCACACTAAAAGTCAAGTAATATACATATATACAAGATACTATCCAAGATAGATCTAAGCATAGTACCTCTTCAGGTACAACCCATTGCGAGGTTGTCCTAAGGGGATTCCATCATAGTCCATGAGCTCGTAGGCCCCTTTCTCTAAAATTTTGGAAACAACGAAAGGATCGTACCACATGGATTCAAACTTTCCTTTCCCTAGTTTGTCATATCTCTGATCATAAGTCAAAACTAGGTCACCCTCGTTAAAGGCACGAGGTTGGACAGATTTATCATACTGCACCTTAACGCATTTCTTGTGTGCCTCATTAGCCAAGGCAGACTCTCTTCTAGTTTCGTCAAGGTTGTTCAAGTATAAAAATCTCTCTTCCTCTGCGGAAGTGTCTGGGAGAAGTTCGATGGCAAGTTTCAAGGATGGAATATGACATTGAATCAGCAAGACAACTTCGAGTCCACAGACAAGCTGGAAAGGTGTGAAACCGGTAGCTATTTTCACTGAAGTCCTGTAAGCCCAAAAAGTGGAGAAAAGGATATGGTGCCAGTTGGATTTATGGTCTCCAACCATCCGATGAAGCATCGTTTTCAAAACTTTGTTAATGGCCTCGACCTGACCATTAGCTTGCGGATAATAGGGAATAGAGTTTTCATGACGAAAACCTAGCTTGGCACTTAGTTCCTCCATCATTTGATTACGAAAATGTGATCCGTGATCAGTAACTATGGATTGCGGAACTCTGAATCTCGCTATCACGTGATTGAATAGAAAGAGAGCGATAGTCTTACCGTCATCTGCATATGTAGGCATGGCCTCAGCCCTCTTTGTAAAATAGTCAACGACTACGATGATGTAACCATGCCCCCCAGCTGAGGTAGGCTTATAATGCATATAATCAATCCCCCATTTGGAAAATGGGCCAACGACAATGATGGGGTGTAGCGGAGCAGGATGAGAGCACTTTTTCGGATAAAAATGTTGACAAGGTGGGCATTTCTTAACAACCTCATGACAATATTTAAAGATTGAAGGCCAGAAATAGTCAGCGCAAAGGATTTTCTGGGATGTAGCCATCCCAGATAAATGAACGCTACATGCTCTAGAGTGGCAATCATTCAACACTTGTTCAACTTCCTCATGGGTAAGGCATCACCAGAGAACGGAATCAATACCACGTCTATACAAAGTGTCATTCAAGATGAGGTAGTATTTTGCCTGGTGATGGATACGGCGACGATCATCATGGGATAGATTTGGCTGAAATCTTTGTGTTTGGAGATAAATGAGCAAATATCCATACCATGGGTCAGTAGTGTTTATCAGGAACAGGAATTCATCCGGAAATGAATCACTGGGCTCAGATTCCGTCGAAGCACAGGAAAGATCACACATGAGCTCGACAAAGACCAAGGATTTCTTTGATGTGGCTTTGGCAAATTCCAGATCAAACTCTTGTAGTATGACTATCCATCGGGAGTAATTTCCCCCGAGCACTTGACAAGTCAGGATATAATACGTAGGGTTCTAGTCTGCCAATACGGTGGTTGTGCGGAGCAAAATGTAGTGATCAAATTTTTGAACAGCAATGACCGTGGCCAATGCTAATTTCTCCACATGTGAATTTTGGGTTTCAGAATCCATAAGACTAGCATAGTAGATCATGTTCTCCTGACCATTGGGATTTTCCTGCACCAAAACCATAGCGATGGTAGTAGTGGAGGCAGCAATATATAAGAGAAAATCCTTTGAATAATCTGGGGGGTGTATCACATGTGAATGAGTCAGAGTGTGTTTGAGATTATCAAAGGCTCGTTGGGCTTGTTCATCCCAATAGAATGGAGTGTCCTTTTTAAGGAGACGCATGTAACCGTGTGTTTTCTCTACAAAATTGCACACGAAATGACGGAGAAAGTTTGCCTTCCCTTGCAAACTTTGGAGTTATAGAAGGTTGGTTGGGGCTGACATAGCTAAAATAGTGGTAATTTTCAATGGATCAATCCGGATGCCATCCTCAGAAACCACAAAACCTAACAAGCATCCCGTCTCAACGCAAAAAACACATTTATGAGGATTGAGCCATATGTTATAATGACGACATCTCAGGAAAATGTCTCTAAGATGACCAGGGTGGTCCTCCCATCACTATGAATGAGCAGGGAGGTCGTCAAGGTACGTTTCAACAATATGTTTTATATCGTGAAACGCATAGGACATAGCACGCTGGAAAGTGGCTCCAACGTTTTTTAGGCCAAATGGTAACTTCCTATATGCAAAGGTTCCCCATGGGAAAATGAATGTCATCTTGTGCTGATCAGTGGATAAAATCTCAATCTGATTATAACCCCAAAAGCCATCCATAAATGAGAAGATGACACTTCCGGCACAGTTGTTGATAATCTGGTCGATATGCGGAGTGGGAAGTTGTCTTTGGAACAAACTTTGTTCAAATCTCTGAAATCGATGCAGACTCTAATGGTGCCTTGCTTTTTATTAACAGGGACGACGCTTGATACCCATTCCGTCAGGGGTACAGGATAAATAAACCCTGCTTTGAGAAGTTTTTCTATTTCAGCTTTGATAGTTGTAGCTTTTTGTGGATGGACTTGCCATAGTTTTTGCCTGAGAGGTTTAGCAGTGGGATAGGTTTTGATTTCATGGACCACAATGGACGGGTCTATCCCCAACATTTCTTCATAAGACTAGGCAAAAATATCACAGAATTCTTTGAAAAGTGCTCTGTATGCTTTAGATTCTTTTACTGAGCAGTTCTTCCCAACATGAACATGCTCAAGGGTACCAGGCTTGGCTGATATGTCAATTGGATTTGTTTGAGTAATATTGCATAGGTTTCCTTCAGAATCTATGTCTTGCAACAATATAGGAGTTTGAGGTGTGTTGACAATATCAGTGGAAAAAAGGGATGCAAAATCATGGTCTACCGAACTGGTGTTGGGGAGGAACGAGGATCTATGATGATGATCCTCCCAGATAGGCTCATTCATACTCATGATCTCCATAATGGACTAATCGGAAGGAAAGGTCTCAAAGAGATAATCCAGAATAGGAAGAGAGGGTTCTAACCAGTAGGGCAGGTGGTAAGGGTTCGAAGCCACCAGATGAAGTTCGTCGGTGTGGTCATCAGAAAGGGTTTGAATAATGTTCTACATTTCTTCATGCGGACTCAAGGAGGGGGACTCAACAATTTGTTTTCCCTTTGGATCATAATCAAATGATGAAATCATATTTACGGTCACTGTGTCTGTGTTAGGAGGAGTGGACAGAAAAATCCCCATAAGGGACAAATTCTTCAACATGCCTACCCCAATCGACTGGTAAGGAGGAGGGGACTGGCCTAACATAGGGATGTTATTAGCCGTAGAGGTAGTAACATCCGACGTACAGAAATTGAGCCGGTCAATGGTGACAATTCTCCCTAGATGCAGAAATTGGACAGTTTGAAATACCGTCGAAGCGACAGCAGTCATGGCGTAAAACCAATTTCTTCCTAGAAGGAGGTTGTAATCTAACGGGGCGTCTACTACTTCTACTTGAATAGAAATAGCTTTTCCCCCAAGCTCGACTGAAAGCGTTGGTATGAGACCATGGTGCTGGAAACCTTGTCCATCAAAGGCTTTCAAAGTCATAGGTGATGTTACAAGCTCAGGAGAGCCAATAGATTTCCAACAAGATAGGGACAAAACCGAAGTTGAAGCTCCTTCGTTTAAGACAGCTCTAAAGACCTTATTTCCGACTACTTTCGTTATGATTTGGAAAGCGAGTTTGTGAGGTATTATAGACTTATATTTCTCGACATTGAAATGAATCAAATTAGTATTTTCCGTGTCTAAAGCTCCTAACGCAGTTAACAAGTTTTTGCATTGTGTAGGACAATTTTGGAGTACTTCCAAGGTAGACATTGCACATGGTGCCTGAGCAAGATCTTCAACTACATTATAAAATTGAGCAGATCGGGCATTAGGGTTAAAAACAACCTTCCTAAGAGTACTCTTGGGTGGATGCAAAACCATGTCGAGATTATGCTTCTTGATGGTTAGGGGAACAGTAGATGAGGATTCAGGAGAACCAATAAAGGGAGCTTTTCCTGAAGAAGAATTGTCTTCTCTCTTGTATGCGGGTTTGTCATAACTCTAACTTCGAGTTTGCAAACTAATAGTATCCGAGGACATAATGCGAATTTCCTTTGAAGAACTAGAGTTTCCCTGATTAGACATGTGGTCTATCAGTTGTTGTTGAGAGGGAAAAGGGTCCGTGAGAACTGCGGGTGCGGGATTAGTTTTCAAAAATTGGGTGATTTCGTCCCGACGAGGACACTCTTTTGTGAAATGGTCGCCTTCGCATAGGAGACATGGATATTTTTCTTTTCTTTTCCCTTTATCGTTTTCGTTGGTGGTTGGTTTTGGATTCTCCTATTGGTTTCCAGGTTTTTTGTTTTTAGCTTTACCTTTCTTTTTATTGTTGCCGGGCGTTTGAATACTCTGAATGGAATTGACCTCAGCGAAAACCTTGGGAGTTGAAGGAGTGGGGGTGGAAGTCTGGGGTTGCTTGGCAGGTTTTGCTATTGACAGGGACTGGATTGAACCAACAATCCCATCAATAGGGATTTCTGCTGGTGGCTTTACAGGATCGGTGCTTGGGCGAGGAGCTTGAGGGATCAAGTCATACAAAGTTCCAGAATGGGAGTAGACCAAGTCCAGATATTGGGCTCGACTAATGGCTTGATCTTCAGTAACGGAACCGCCCATAGCCACATCTCAGGCAATTGGAGGCAACAAAGATTTAGTAAACCAATCACCTAACAACTGATTCGGGATAGGAATCTTAATAAGTCTTCTCCGCCTTCTCCACTCATGGATATGATCGGATATGTGGGTGGAGGTGTTCTGTCGTAGAGAAGTTAAGAGATCAGTACCTATTTCATAATGGATAGGAAGCTGAAAGTGTGTAAGAAAAACAGTTGCCAACGAGCCAAAATCCACAAACAAGTGTTGCAGAAGTTCAATGTACCATTTCGCGGCTGTACCAGTCAAAGTTCACTGAAAGAGTCTTAAACGAGCTAAATCATCCATAAGGGAGTTTGAAGAACACCACAAATGGAATGTCATGACATGGTTTTTTGGATCATCTCCCTGCTTCCCATTGAATTTTGGAATGTCCGATGGTAACTCTACCGCAATGGGAGGCCATGAGGGGTTATGTCGAATGGGATCATTAATCAACTTAGACAAATCAGGCAATTCCAAAGTTTCTAGGAAAGGTAATTGCTGATTAGGTTGTACATACTGTTAATATTGATATGGCATATAAGTACCAGTAGGACCATAAGTAGATTGATAGACAGGTTGTTGTGATGAAGAACCACTAGAAGATCCGCCCGCAAGTGGTTGATTTCCGGGATTAGGACCGTTAGGACCGTCGGGGCCTCCAGGAGGTGGACCACCGGGACCACCTGGACCACCAGGAGGAGGACCACCAGACCCTCCGGGACCCCCGGGAGGTATACCTCTAGAGCCTCCGGAACCACTAGGAGGAGGGACACCAGACCCTCCGGGACCATTAGGAGGGAAGCCACCAGGCCCCCCAAGACCACTAGGACCATTAGGACCATAAGGAGGAAAGCCACCAGGCCCTCCAGGACCATTATCCCCCCCATGGGGAGGACCTCGATAAGGTGGTCCTCCGGCACCCCCCGCAGTATGTATAGGTATCCCCCCCATAGATGGCATGTGGGACCAGTTAGGTTGCCCCCATGGTGTGAAAGTATTACTAGGATATAGAATTCCAACATAAGGCATTCCTGTAGGGTTGGGTTGATAATTAATGTTTCCTACAGGTACTTGATTTGCTGTGTAACCATACCCCCAAGAGGTTTGATTGGTTACAGGTTGTGCCCCCAAGGGCTGACTTGAACTGGATGGGGGGTTAACCACATTTGTGTGGGTAGGAGGGACATAAACTGTAGATGGCTCTATACTAGACGTCTGCCCATGACTAGCTACAATTCCAGTGACGGATAATGTAGGTCTTGATGGGGGTTGCCCCCCGGCACTAGAAGGTATGGATGAAACAAGAATTGAATGTTGAGCCCCAAGTGCAGAAGACCCGGGATGATTGAGAACAGACATAATATGGGAGGTGGTGGGGTTGGTAGTTTGACCTGGATTATGTGGAGTCATAGTGAGATCTAGAATCGGTTCAATGGGTCTCATAGAATCGACAAGTGAATGATATCCCACAGGAACAATTGCGGAACGAGGTGGTGGTGTGCCCAATATGTTGTCTATTTTCTTCTCAATTTTTTGTGCACACAGAATAGCTGCTTGGTATTGTCTACATTATTCTTCATTTGGTGAAACTTCTTCAGAAAAGTTTAAACGGGTGCCAAATGAGGCAATGGCTTGTCCTATAGAGGTATCCTAAAATGGAGCATTGGGACCATAATCTGGACGGGTAGTATCATCAACATGACCTTCTATGGGAGAATGGAATGAAGTATTACCCCGAGAAGGTTGTTGGACCAATGGAGGTGAGTATGAAGGATATGGATCTTCGCTTTCTGCAACCACATTTTCTCCCACTTGGGAGTTGGTAGCAACTCCTTGGTTGATAGCTTCCATAGGATTTTCTCCTGAAACAGGAATAAAATCAAGTGGAAAGCCCCGTACTCTTCTGGACTGTCTTAACTCAGCCAATTTGTACAGTTCCTATCTAACCTAGGGTCTCAAAACTAGAAAACACACCAAAAATTTCCCTACTCAAGCTATAGGCCAAACAAGCAAACTTAAATGACAGCAGGAGTTCAGATAGTCAAGTCTCTCACCAGGATTGTCAAGAAGGTGCCACTCGTGATATACCTCAAGGGTACATGCGTAGTAATCTCTCCGAATGTTGTTTTTGGTGTATGGCTCCAAGCAAGATGACCAAAGGTCTTTTCTTAGATAGATAAGGTATCCTAGTGGGGTCTCCCGATATACGCAAGGTACGTGGGAGCTCAAATCGGTAGTAGTGTTGTCTAATGCATAACCGTTCAGAAGGGGCCTTCCTATATACAATCAAGTACGTGAAGTACCTTTCTATATACCTCAAGGGTACGTGAAAGCCCATTCAATATACTGACAGCACGTGGAAGAACCGCGCGAGTCCCGAGATGTAATGCAGACGAGTAACGACGACTCCTACACTTAACGACGCCCGAACATGTCTCTATCCTATCACTCAAATTGCTATGTAAATTTTAGCCTATAACTACCATTAATTTTAAAGTGGATGGTTAGGTGAATGTATGGAATTTTGACAGAAAAAGTAAAACCATGCAGAATGTAGATGCAAATATTTCACTTTACCGTTCGTGCTATGCCTACCTACGGGAGGGAAAGAGAGTATTTTCTTTTCGTTTTGAAAACCAAAAATTCCCAAACAACTACTTTGAACAAATCAAAATCAAAGACAAGCAACACATTCCAAACTCATTTTTCTTTTTGAAAGCAATCAAAAGGGTAAGAGTCTCTTTTTCTAAAAGAAAAACAACCAACACTCTACATGCATATGCACTCTATTTTTTCGATTTTTCTTGAAACACAGATAGATCTAACTTAAAAATACACTATTTTTTCTTTTGGTGATATAGTACTAATGCAAGAGAGACAAAAGAACATAGAGAACCTGAAAGCTTGTGAGGCTAATCAGAGATCCAATTCCTTATGCTCAATAATGATAATGACCTAATCTCAATAAAAAAAAAATCTTTTTAAAAGCAAAAAAGAAGTCCTCTATGAAAAAAATAAATTAAATCAAGATGCTAATCAAATGGTTTTTCTTTCAGTCTTTATAAAATATATGAAAAGAGAACTAACTGAGACCTAAGATTTCAAAGAATTCCTTTCATAATCACAACCAACAAGCATAGAAGCAAATGAATAATCAACAAGCCTAATCTAGCTTTTGAATTCTTCAATCAAACCAATATTTTACCACAAGATTTTTTAACCATGAGCATTCAAATTCTAACACAAAAGCCTGACAGTGCAGGGCTGAAAGCAAACAAACTCAAATTTTTACAAAAAATGATAAAAAACTAGTTCTGGAACAAGGCCTACCTGGCACCGCGCTGGAGGGGTCTTGACAGAGCGGTTCTGGACGAGCACCACTTTTGGATAATGGGACTCAGGAAGTGGCACTGCTTACGGCTAACAGAGTTCAGGCGGTGGCACCGCTTGTTGCCAACATCACATGTGTTCTTCCCTGAATAAATCCAAAACATAAGGAGAACGAAAAATCAAGTTAAAAATTGATTAGATCAAAGCAAAGATTGATGAATTGATAGTAAAAAAGAGCATATAAATTCGAAATAGTTTAGATCTGAATAGATCTAAAAGTTTCAAACCGAAATTCACTAAGATAGATGGTAGATCTGACTGAAGAGAGTTGGAGATGGAGCCTGGATTCAGACAAGAGTTCAAGGACTGAGGAAGATCAGATCAACTGAGATTTTCACTGTTCCCCAGTGGAGTCGCCATAATTGTTATCAAGAATATTGCACCTTTTGTGGACAGAAGCTATTCCTCTAGTTTGAATGGTTTAGATCCAGAACAAATGAGTGAAGGACAAAGGATGAAGACCTTCCCTGAATGCTATAGACACCTGGAATACTGCTTCGATTATGAACCTGTGTACCTGCAAACATATCAAACATACAAGCACATCAAAGCTACCTGAAAATCATCTACATATCCATGCTAGTGACTAAGGAATCTAGCAACATATACATTTGAAATCAAAACAATAGAAATGTGGGATGGAAATCAACTTTGCATTAAGAATGTATGGAGAAGCTTACAACCATTGCCTTAGTGTTGACAAGCTCCTCCATGAGACAAACACTTCATCCCCATAAGATCCAACTTTGCTCTCTATGCTCTCCAATGGTTTGGATTAGGTAGTCAATTCAACAGCATAACGATACCTCTATCGTTCTTTCCCCTCAACTATGGATATGAGCTTGTATTTATAAGATTCAATGGATAGGGATAGTTGAGAGAATTATGGGTGAGGTGGCTCTAAGATCCTACCAAGGGGGATCTCGAGCTCAAACTAACCCATAATTATAGGGATAAGGGAGGACACGAGGCTCATGATCTAGAAGCCTCGAGAAACTTCTCTTTTTCCCATTTTACCCAGGGTACCGCTTTTGTTCCCTTATGACAGAGCGGTTTAGATGAGAACCGCTTTAAGAACAAAGACTATAGGCGGTGGCACCGCTTCTCTATAACATGATACATGTAGTGCTGAACAAGGTACCACTCCGCATCAACCACAGGGTAAGCGCGGTGCTAGGTTTTTTCAAGTAGAATTGACAAACAGAGCAAGTTTCCACTCAAGTGTTGGGATTAAGGGCAAACATGGAAGTTAAGGATCTCATCACATGATGGTGATAGGGTTTAGGTATAACAGACAATCATGACAAGATCAAGTTTAAGAATCTTTAGAGGGTAGGAATGGCCATATGCCAGTCTATATGCCCCCTCCTGTACACCTTTATATCGCATGTTCATTGCCTCTTCGCGTGACTGAATTATGATAGCACCCATCGTGGAGAACTTACAAAGTAATTTCAATACATGCATATTGTTTTTTTAAATACAATTTTTTTAAAATTAACAAATAAGAAAATTAGACCAAAAAATATAAGAGAAAAAATTAAAATTTTATAATTAAAATAAAAGACATAAGAAATTATATATATA
>LPNX010928458.1:14890-125911 GCA_001517045.1 Pseudotsuga menziesii
TGACAGCCCCAGCCACAACTAAATTTGTGGGTGAATGGGTTTCAAAAAAATCTAGCAGAGATTGCCAACAGATTTTTTTCTCAAGATAGTTCACTGGAACGTAGAGGTTAAAAAGGGAAATGGATACCTTGCTAAGAACATGCTGTAATTATGTGAATATCCAATACTGAGTTACAAACGAATTTTTTTAAGGAAAATTTTCCTCTGACCATAAAGTGGCAATACCTCCAGAGGTACCTCGAGCACTTATAGCCATGCCTACATTTTTTTTCCATTTAGACTTATTGATAGATAGAAGAGCATCTTCTTCTATCTTAGTTTCATGGAGCAAGAAAATGTCCGAGGCATTCATTTTAAGCATATCTTTAACTGCTTCAGCCTTCAGAGGATTCCCTAATCCCTTGCAATTCTAGGAATTTATCAGCATTATTTACCCGAGGAAGAGGGAGCAACACCTCACTTTGGTGGCCTGTTTTGCTTTCTTCTTCCAAAAGATAATTCAATGGTAGCCTGGCTATCCTACATATTAAGCCTCTCAGCTTCTTCCTCTCTAATCTCCTTTTGAGATTTCCTTCTAGACTTTTTGTTGAATTGCCCATCATCTTCCGAGGAGCCAGAAGACTCAACTTTCTTCTTTAACGCATCTGCATAAGAGGGAGAAGTAGAAGGTCTTATAGGAGAGAGGTCCAACATGCCAACTACTCTGGGAGAGTCTAAATGAACTGGCTCAAATTCCTGTGGTTCTCTGATTACATCTGCCTCTTCTATATTTGGTTTAGGTTGTTGAAGCTCTCCTTCTTCAAGGACAAGTGAAATCTGATCATCAACATAACTTAATAGCTCAAAAGGATTTGAAAAGTTCATGGCATTTCCTTCAACCTGAGATTTTACAGAATTATTCACAGAAGGGTTTATTCCTTTTCCAGCATTTCCCACTATATTTTTCATTGATTTAGATGTGCCTGCTTTCTGAACTTGCTTCCATTGATTTGGCTTTTCTTTAACTGGAGCTTCTTCTATTTTTTTCTTACAGGTACGAGCAAAATGGCCATATTCATGGCAGAAATGACATTTAAAAGGGAGTTGTTCATAATCAAGCTCCTAGTAATGGGTCCATTCGGCGACATTGAGCTCGATTGCCTCAGGGAGCCCAATCTCCAAGTCAACCTCAACACAGATTCTGGCGCAAGAATATTGGTCTTTTCTTTATGCCCTATCAATGTATTTACCGAGCTTATTCCCAATAGCTTCCAAAGATTATGTATCCCAGCAGTGAAGGGGAAGATGGGGGAGCCTAACCTAGACAGGAATAGCTGAAGGGACATCCTATGAAGGATCGAAATCTAATGTCCACTGGTTCAAGTAGAGTCCTTCAGGGCCCATAAAATAAGGGCCATTTCGGAATATAAAATCTCGATCATCTGCTGATTCAAAGACAAAAATGTAATAGCCTCTGCCAACTAGGTGATTGTGAATTTTATCTGAGACCAAGTGTCTCCAATTTCATTGAACCCAACCTTCAACAGCCTTCAGGGATGGCCATAACCCAATAAATTTACCAATAAGACCTTGTTTTGTTAAATTCAAGGTAGTCTAACAAGGTATTTCTGTCGGTAGATCAATAGATGGGATATTTAACTTCTTCACAAAGGGCTACCCCAGAGGACTTCCCTTTTTCTTCCCACACGAAGCAATAAGGCTTTTGAAAGCCTCAAACTTAGGAGGAAGATGAGGAGGACCCCCTTCATGGGCCATAGAAAAAGTCCCTCTGACAGAAAGTTGGGAAAAAAAGACACAAATCCAGGGAGAACAGACAGAGTTTGAACCAGAAAAGAAAGAAATACAAACTAGATAAAGAAAATATCTGCACAAACTTCAAGCCAGCACTAAAAGAATCATAAATAGCATCATCCAAAATCTTCAATGAGTCACAGGCACCAACCAAGCCAAAGATCGAGCAAGGTCCAGAAAGGAGGAATCAAGGAATTCCACGCATCAAAGGGCACCAAGAATCTGCAGAAATCAGCAGCAAATAATCCACCAGCAAGAAAATGAACCTCACGATGGCATACTCAACCTGAAGCAAACAAGTCATCACCAGGAAATCAGACGATCTTGGCTGTAGCTAGAGCCCTGGTTCAAAACCAGCAATTTTTTTTTTTAGAAGAGTTCTTGGAGCGAAAACTCAAAAGATCGGAAATATATATATATATATATATATATATATATATATATATATATATGAAATTTTCAAATACATAGTTTTGATGAAAAAAACAACAACAAAACATACCCATATAAAAAATTTATAAATTTGCACTCAATTTTAAATATATCTTGCATTTGTTCATGCATATTGATCTACCCCACAAAATCCCTACATGTGTGCATGTTGTCTGGTCATAGTTACTAAAGAGTAATGTGCGTAGAAGGTTTTGTTAATTTCATTGTAAAATGGGACATTGTACATGTTGTGAGAATAAATTTCTTTTGTACTAAAAATCCAACAAAGTCAACTTCGTGATTATATTACGACAATAAAGGATACAACTATGAAATCTTAATAACATCCCAAACATTTGGCATGAAACCCTGGAGCAGATACCTTGGTTCCATTTTTAATGGACCTGAATGATGAACTCAGAGTTGTTTGGTGTTTTCAAGGTGTAGTTTCTTAGAGGGTTTGTGTATTTTTTCGTCATGATGCCTCATGTTATCTTCTGAGTTGTGAGAACATAGAAGGTGTAGATGCGATATTCGATGTTGTTTTACAACTCGGGTAAGTTTAACAATCCTTGTTGTCTGTTTGAGTCTGGGGGGAATAAAAGTATATAGGGTTTAGGATCAACGTGATGGTGTTAGGTATGCAACAGGGGAGACCATTTTGGAAACAAGTGGATAGCTGTTGGGATCCTGAGGTGATATCCTCCAGGGCTTCCTAGGGATAGCTTACAAACAAGGAATGAAAACCTGGACATGTTGGGTTGTTGTCAGTTTAGTCGACGGTGAATTGAATCTCTGGGGATTTATGGGTCTGCGGGTTGGATCCCGTGTTGTCTGAGGTGGGAAAGCTATGTAAAGGGAAACAGATTTGGGAACACTATGGGGTTTATGTACTGAAAACGGTGTCAGGGATATGAAAAGTTGAGGCGGGTATGTTGTGATGGGGTTTGGGTTGTCTACAAGTCAAGCCTGAGGGTGGCGGTCTTCCTTGGCTGCCCGTAACTGGGGGATAGTTATCTCTCACAACATCAAAATAACCAGGCGGTGGGATCATATGGTGTCGCCACGTTTTCGACCCATGCTGGGAGGCAGGGTTGTGGGGGGGTTAAGATAACCCATAAAAATGTGTTTCATGGAAATCAGTGGAATAAAAATCAAAGCTGGTATTGGCAGATAAGGGACAAGGTTTGACAGAACAATGATCAACCATAAAGTGAAGCAGTTGGTTCTTCAGGACAGAATCACCAGGGAATTCCCCCTCTTGTGACTTCAGCTCATGGGACGGGTGTGGGGGAATCTAAGGAAAATTGCTATAAGCCTTATCAAAGTGGCAACAAAGGTCATTTCAGGAAATGGAAACTGAGCCAAGATGAGGACAGGATGTTGATGGGTCTCGGCGTGGGGCTAGAGGAAATGGTGGGTATGACCCTTAGGGGCTTGGTAGGGAATATCAACTATAAAGCCATGAGATGCAGTGAGATAGAGACTTGGACGATGAGTGTCTGGGGGCTCATTTTGGGATACTGTCCAACTATTTATGTACTTTAAAAGGGTTGGTACAACTTTATTTTTAGAACAAAAGAACATACCCCCTTTGTGCTTGATTCTATGTGGATACGGGGTCAAGGAAGCTTGATGCTTCGTAGATGGAATTATGGGTTCGATCTGGCAACAAAGAGGCTAAGATTCAGACATATCTAGGTCCTGTTACCGGATCTCCCAATCTATTTCTGGAACCATGAAGCTTTAATGGCAATTGGGAACCATTTAGGTCGCTTTATCCATCTGGATGATGGGTTACTGCATGGCATTGACAGGCGTGTTGGTAAGATTCTAGTGGAAATAGACATCAACAAAGGTTTCTGGGGGAAGGTGGTCATTGATTGGCGGGATCAATTTTTTTCTCAAATTCTGATGTTCAAAGTGTCATGAGATTGGTCATCTATGGAAACGATGTATCTCATCTGGTTCAGACTTAGACCAGGGGTCATCGAATGTTGAAGCATGGTCGACGAATGACTCAGGGGTAGATAATCCAGATATAATGGATTCTCGGCTTCAACCTGTGCTTCCATTTGATTCAGATCTGCTGATGGATTAGTCTTTCATCAGTAAGTTGCACTCACTTAATCCAACTTTCGTGAAAACTTTAAATGCAAAAGATAGTGATTTTGTAAGGTCATTGGAGGCAAAGGGTGATGTGGTTGGGGAAGTAGCTTTAGCTTGTAACTCGTTCTTCTATAGAGGGGTGTCTGATACGATGTTTCCAGTTATTGGTTCTGTCACTATTGAGTGTTTACCGAACACATTCCCTGCCTCGTTCCCAGATAAAAAGGTGGTGGATGGTGGAGTTTCCCCGTGGCCTATCGATTCCAGTGGGGGGGGGACATAGGACCCATGTGGGTTCGTACTCCAAACTAAACGTTATTGTTGGGATGGGTATCTTGGATACCAGGATTAGTATTGGTATAGTTGATGATGAGGATCCATCCCCATCGGCTTCTTCATTCTCCAAGGTGCGGCTGATAGCAACTGATATCCACAGGCCGGCTAAGGGTTTGCTTAAAAATCATCTGCTCACAATATTCTCGGGGCCCAGCATTATGGGTCTCCTTATTCCTATACCGGATCCTCCTATGGATGACTTTACTCCATTGAACTTCCCTCCGAAATCTCCTCATCTTCCATCCACTAGGGGGGCCATTCAGGGGGGCTTAAAAACTTATTTTTCTTTGATAAAGATTCGCAGTGCAAGGAAAGTTAAGAAGGGTCCAAAAATTATGGAGCCAGAAGTTGAAAAGGTTCCTCCCCTTCCAAAACTTCTGATAACTCCAGGGCGCTTAGAGGCATAAAATCCCTTTCCAAAGTTCAGAAATGATATATACATCCATTAACATCCGTGGAGTGGTGGGCCTCCAAAAGCAAATTACCCTTCAGAGGAGTATGGATAAGAATAAACCAGACGTGATTTTTCTACAAGAAACGATGGTTTCGACAAAACAAGCCTGTCCTTTTTTTCTTAAAGTTAAATCAGATTCGGAAGTGGCATCAGTGGATGCCTTAGGATTGTCGGGGGGACTTTTGGTGGCATGGGATCCTAGAAAAGACAAACTAAAAGCTTTTGTTGTGTCTGTAGGGATACTATTATTTGGCTACAGCATGGATTTTCCTGAGGAAATAAATCTAATCAATGTCCATGGGCCATATATCTCAAAAGAGCTCTTTTGGGATCGAATAGTAGTAGAAGGTACCTTTGATCTTCCTAATATAGAGCGGGTGATTTGAACTACACTTGGTCAACATATGAGATTTGGAACATGTTGCTTCTGATGAAAAGACTCTACTGGGAATAGAACACAAGATTGGGATATTATTTACTTTGTCAAAATCGAAGGAGTGGAACCAAAATGATAAGGACATACTGATCAAATTAGAAATGGATAAAGCTTCTATTCTTCAGATAGCATATGAAAAGGCCAAACTTGTGAGCTGAATGACCTGGTTGGAAGTAGGAGATATGAATTCAAAAAATTTCCATAGGTACAAACATCACCATAGAAACATTAATTCCATATGGGATTTGAAGACCAAGGAAGGCCTGGCGGTAAAGGAACAAGATGGTATATCAAAGGTGGCACATTCATACTTCAAGTCATATTATAGTGCAGAAGGAAAATTTTCAGTTATAGAGCAATTGAAAGTGGTTAAAGAATATCCCAGGTTCTTTGATGAGGCGGAGGGTGATGAGTTTTACAAACCAAGCTAGATGGCGGAACTAAAATTGGTTATCCTAGCTTCGACAAGATCAAGAAGTCCAGGCCTAGACAGCTGGACCATGGAACTATTTTCGGACTGTTTTGAACTCATGGGGCTGGATATTCTGCAGGAAGTGGAAGACTCTAGAACCAGGGGTGCGGCTACAGGTGCTATGAACTCTACCTTTGTGGCCTTAATCCCAAAGAAGTGTGTTTTCGATGACCTATGGGATTTCCATCCAATCTCAGTATGCAATTATGTCTATAAAATAATTGCAAACAGGTTAAACCTTGCTCTTTCGAAGGGTATCTCGGAGGAACAATTTGGTTTTCTACAAAACCGCCAAATCTTGGAAGTGGTGGGGGTAGCACAAGAAGTCATTCACAGTATAAGACTAGATCTATGGAAGATGGTGTTATGAAACTGGATTTAAACAAAGCATATGACCGTGTTTCATGGGGGTTTCTTAGGCTAATATTGATCCAGATCGGTCTTCCCTATAAGATGATGAAATGGGTGATGGGTTGCGTCTCATCGGTGTCTTATGTTGTGTTAGTAAATGGTAATCCTACAGAGTTTTTCGAAGCGGAATGTGGGCTCAGGCAGGGATGCCCTCTTTCCCCACTCTTGTTCTTACTGGTTATAGAAGGATTCAATAGATTGCTCTTGAAAGCAAAGGTCGTTGGCAGGGTGAAAGGTATAAAGACCAGCATAAATTTATTTGTTACTCATCTCATGTTTGTAGATGACATTATGATCATGGGGTCAGGCTCTATCGCTGAATGGGGTGTCATATTTGGACTAATACAAAATTTCTGTGACGTATCGGGCTTGTCTATTAATAAAAGTAAATCAAGGCTCCTTTTGAATGAGGCTTCAGAACAACACAAGGCTACTATGCAAAGTTTACTTCAGATGAGCTCTTGTCCATTTGCTGAGGGCACAACATATTTAGGTTACTTTATAAATCCCAACGGATATAATGCAGGGACCGGTTGTGGTCATTACAAAGATTTGATCATAGGATCAAACATTGGGTTTGGCGTTGGCTCTCCCTAGGTGGTCGACTAACATTGGCACGTTCAATCCTAACAAATATGGTTGTGTACTGGTTTTCAATATGCAAAGTCCCAAAGTCTATTATTAACAAAACCAGGATGAAGATAACGACTTTCATATGGTCAGGTGAGATGTCGCAATCTAAATACCATTTGGTTCGTTGGGAGGATATCGCATGTCCTGTGGAGAAAGGGGGTTGGGGTTTGAAGAATATGCACCTCTTTTCACTGGCTCTAAGGGCCAAAAGTATTTGGTTGGTGTTCTCCGGTGGCAATCTTTGGGCTCAGGTGACCAGAGAAAAATATATCCCAAGAATACAAATGATTCAATGGGTTAAGAGGCTTCAAGAATCCGGGCAGGTGCATTTCCAATATCTGGGCTGGTTTGCTCGGGGCATTCAAGCTCTTCTCTTCCTGGTTAGAATGGTCTCCGGGTGATGGACGAGTAGTTCATGTGGGTGAAGACTCAATAGTCGGGGGGCCTCAAATCCACGTTCTTTCTTATGTTCTCTTGTATCATCTTCATTGCAGGGGGTTATTCTCTCTTTATCACATCGCAATGGCTCCTTCCAGGGGGTTGTCACATTAGGGATGGATGTCCGGTACATACCTGGGCCTCTCTGGAGCAATGGGTATGGAATGGTCATGTTATGTTCGCGGTTTACAGATGGGAGCGATTAAATTGGATACTTTTGCATACCGTATTCGTTGGTCATATGACACGGTCTCGGGTAAGATCTCGACAATGCTGGCATATCAATAGCTTATGGATGATTTCACAGGTCGACGCGAGTGGTGGTACAAATTATGCAGATGGAAAATTCCTCCTCAAATCGTCTTATGTTGTTGGTTGGCGTTGGAAAACAAACTTATGACTTGGGATAATCTCCTCATAAGAGGCATGGAAGGTCCTGGAATATTTTTGCTTTGCGAGCACATTGAGAAAAATATCCATGATTTATTCGTATCATGCTGCTTCTATCAGTCTGTTTGGAAGATTATTGGGCTGTTGATTAATGCATATTCTCCTTGGAGATGTCTTTCACTTTCATCCTGTTTTATATCTTGGTGAAAGAAGTGTACTTCCCAGTTTACATTGCCATGTTACATCTTATGGGAACTATGGTGTTGTCGTAACCAGCTCATCTTTCAGGGCATGGTGCTGAGCCCCTTTGTGGTCGCTGAGAGATGCTTGAAATTTTTCTTTGAATCTAGTGGAGACTTCTCTATATGCGGTAATGTAGGTATGACTCCAAGGGTACTTGAGCAGCTTTCACTCGAACACAGCCTGATGGGCTTCTTTGATGGTTCGTCACAGGGGTCCCCTAGCCTTTGTGGTGCTGGGGAAAATCCTGATGTTGGATGATCACAGTTATTACAATCTGTGGATGAATTGCAGCCTAGGTTCCAACACCAAGGGCAAACTCCTGTCTTTGTGGATTCTTCTTCGTTTCATTATTTCTCTCAGTTTGGATGGGCTCCACATTTCCGGTGACTCTAATGTTATTATTGACCGGGCTGAGGGTTTGCATCGTATTCTTATCCTCCAACTGGCTCCGTGGTTGAATCGTGTAAAGGAGTTGATTGACTCATTCCATAAGTTATCCTTTACACATATATACAGAGAGCAGAATGTACAGGTGGATGCTTTATCCAAGTTGGCTTTACAAGAGGAAGTTGGCTTCAACTTTTTTGAAAGATGGTCGGTAGTTGGCCTAGTGACTGCCAAGGATCGGATGGATTTCTTTGATTGAGTGCTGGTTCTTAGGTGGTCCTGTGTTTTTGGTTGGGGCGGTCCAGCTCTTCTTCCATTTTTGGTTGGTAGCATCGGTGACCATATGTGGCAATTTGTCTTTTCCATGTGAATTAGCCGGGTCTGTCTTTTTTTGGTCTTTTCTATTTGGACTATACAGTTCACTATTAAGTCATCTCAAACCTTTGTATTAACTTTTCAAATATTTATATAAAATATTGTCTTTTTTGCGGGAAAAAAAGTTTCTTTTAACGAGTTGTACCGAGCAATATTGGGAAAGTTGTGGGTTTTGATATCAACTTCATATATACACTTTGTGGAAAAAAAAACTTCATATATACACGTTGTGTAAAAGTGTTAAGCTTTGTACGTATTGAATTCTCAAATTGAAGGGGAGGTTAGTACAATACTCTAGGGATAAGATAAGACTTACATCACGTTACATTTTTAAAGATTTATGTGATGTTGAAATGTGTAAGTATTAGCTTTAAAGATTTCTTTGTTTTTTTGGTCCATACTTCATTAATAAAGGGTGAGATACGATTATTTAATTGGCTTCGTAAAATAAAAATAAACATTTCTTTGGTAGAAATGGTTAGTTGGGATACAATTATTTAATTGGCTTGGTAAAATAAGAATAAACATTTTGGTTTTGGTTAGGAATGGTTGGTTGAGAATCCTCTTCAATGAAATAGTTGGGTATTATTGTCAATCAAGATAGAAGAACACCTTTATAAGTATTTATTTTTCTCAATTACTTCACCAAAAAAGAGTGAACGGGTCTTCACTATCTCGTCTAAGGCACAATCATAAAAATATTTGTATATCAACAAAATACAACATTTAACTCTTAATTTTGTGTGAAGTGACACTCTAAAGCATTGATGGTTTTGCAAAGGTAGATCAATGTGAAGAAAATGAAATGGGTATGGATATTTTAAACATAAATCTAGTTTTAGGTGTACTACTAATTGTATCTTGTATCTTTGTCTTGGCATTGGGAAGTAGAGAATTAACAAGTAATGAATATCTACAATGCCATTGTTGTGTCCCGGTGGTGCAGTAGAATTATGACCATAATATCATTTAAACCTAAGAAATGCCATTTCTACTTCCAAAGTATATGGGCTTATTTGGATGGTTTTCATATTTTGAGATTGTGCACCATAGGATGAAGGAAGAGATTAAGGTGGGCATGACAAATGTAGTTTCTAGAAGCTTCTATAGTCTTCTCAATTAGAAACAATGCATGTGTGAACAATATGAACTGAATGATAGATGTAAATATGAATAGAAACAAATCAACTTCCATTGATGGAGGATTAAGATTGAGTATACCGTCAATGATTTGTTCCATCTTTCTCATGATAAGACGTCTATCGATGTAATGATTAGGTTGAAGGTTGACTCAATCACTTAAGAAAATAAAAAACGTCTTTACAAAAAACGAGAATTAATTTGATTTGTATTTTCTCACATTAAATTGTTATATCAATTAGAGTGTTGGGTTTATATATAAGTGGAAAAATGCTCATTCTAGTGAGCTTATAATAAATGAGGCTTCATGGGTTTACGAATGAAAATATATTAATTCTAATAAAACTTTTAAGTAATGCACAAGACTTTCTTTTTTTTGAAAATTTGTTAGTAATTATTCACAATGGATTTCACGAAGGGAAGGAAAAATATTTTGTCTAAATTGATAATGACAAAAGTAAAGAAAGAAATGGTGTCATGCACTTTGATATATACTTTCATTTGCATGCCAATCCCTATCTATATTGGGAAGTGTTACCTCAAAAACTAGCACCCTTCCATGATCGAAGATAAGTGGACCCAATTTAGGTATGTGGACCCAATGCTATGAATGGAAACTATTCAAGGAAGTACACCCATTGTCACCCCAATGTAACCCCCTTCCTCTTTACACCTTGCTCCTTGGGCCACATGAGGCTCCTTGAAACATGGTAAGGATATACCTGTAATAGAGAATAGAAACCACTTCTATCCCTACAACACCTTCTAATTGTTAGTAGACCAATGCATTGTGGAGTCAATGAAAGATAAGTACAATGAACCCTTAGACTTGGAAGTTTAGGAGCAATAATGAAGAAGTAACTCATTGCTGCAATTTTTTGTAGTAAAAGCCAGAGATATCTCTCAAACCAACTGTCTACAAATTACCGCAGTCAAATCAAATTAGAAAATTCCTTGGCCTCAAATCCCCCTAGGTCCTCTTGGGTAACCTAGAAGTTGACCCAAACTACCTCCAACCCTTATGGTTTGACTTTTCCTTCAACATGGACCTGCAATAACTCAATAAATAGATCTAAAGAAATCCCTTAGGATTGAAGTCACCTAACCCTAGGATGACTTCACCTCCTTTAGGGCATGTTTAGGGCCAAAAATTGTTTTTTTTTACAAATTTTCAACTTTTTTGGATTTTTACAATATTTATTCAAGATCTAAAATGAATTATTGTAATTACTAACATTCTAAAATAAAAATTAAGATAACTATGGGATAAAATTAAATATTTTGGTTTTTTTTTGCAAAAATATATAATTTGTAGGGTTTTTCACAATATTTGATTTTTTGTAATGTATAATACAAGAATTTGAATAAAAAAGATTTTGAGTGAATATGAGGGAATAAGACCTAAGAATTGTCCTATGTTGCTGAGGAAGCCTGGTTAGCTTTCCTTTCAAGAATTGGCAATCCAATTTTGATGAATTAGGGCAAAACCAAGAAACCCTAGGTTGTATTGGTTTTGATCTAATTAGGGAAAAGAGAGGTGCGAAAGGCCCAACAAGAGAGACCCTCCAAGAAGGGATATATCACTTACAAGGCATTGTTATCATACATTAAAAACCCTAGCTAGCTCTTACCTATGATGTCTCCAACAATGCAAGACAAGAAAACTAAGATCTTTCCACAAAAGAAGAGTAAAGAAGAAGAGTAACCCTCTCAAGAATTCTTCCCCTTATACAAGCCTTCTAAGATATAGTAAAATCCTTCGATTACAAAAAATACTACATTTAAGCCTTAGTTTTCAATGAGTTTTTTAGGGTTTGTCACCCACAAGTCGAGGACTAAAACTCATACAACATAAAATAATGATAAAATATGATGAATTGTTGCATCTTGGATGAAATGTTGAGCATGGTAGGAGGGTTCCATCCCCCATCTAGCACCAACATTGTGCATTTTCCCTCAACACCCTCATCCTTTAGGTGGTACGGCCTCTGTAATTTAACTTGCTTGAGCCAAAAGGAGGTCAATACATAAAAAAGAGGTCCAAGTGGGCATAATGAGGTGTGCTAAAATGGGTATGACAACCATTACATATGCAATCACCTTCTACAAAGCATAAACATGAGTGTGGGTGGGATCCCCTAAGTCATGTGTTTAAATGGAGTCATCCCAAGAAGCACTGAACGTCAACCCAAGGCACAAATGGCTCAATATGACAGAGGACTTTCACCCATCAAGGAGTAGTTAGCATTTCCACTAAGCCAACACTTATCAGAATGAAACCAAGAGGACTTGGCATGACCAAACCACACGTCTTGATCCCCGTCGAACCAACACTCTACATAAATCAAGCCCAACCTTGGCCTTTACATAGAAAGAAGACCCTTCCTGTATGGCAATCTAGTATGGCACACTACATAGTATTTGGAAGGAAACAAGAAGGATAGACAATAAACACGTAAATATCTATCAAAAAACAAACAAAAAGATCTTTTATATTTAATGTAAAAATGTTTTTTTTTTAATATCATTATTAAAAAAATAATATAATAATTGTATAAGCACAATATCTTTATATTCAATAGTTAATTTCTGGGATAATTTGCTCAACAATTAATTTCGTGAACATTTCGGTAATGAGAGTATGCATCTTTATGTGAAGGTAAAAGTGAGGGAACATGAGAGAGGATATCAACTTTATACAAACTGCAACATTAGGACGAAGCTAGTGAAGCATTGACAAAGCTTTGATCTACAAAAGGTCATGCTTTTTCATATGTTAACATCTTCATCCTTCTATACTACACAATCGTGACTACACCGTTACTTGTGCATTTGCACATATCATAGAAGAAAGTTTTGCAAATACGAAAAATAAAAACAAAGTTTTTAAGGAAAAGACACTGAAAGAACATCATGGCTACCATGAAAATTATATTCGCTTTGATGTAATCTACCTATTGCCCATTCGATGCCTAGACAAGATGCAACGAAGAGCACCGACTCTATCTAGGGAATGCAAATGGCGGTGTTGAACAAATGCAAATTCCCGTACCCATAAACATGACAAAAAGGAGATTAGATTTAGACTTTCAAGGAATACTAAAGAGAGAAATGCACTATCTCATATAGGAACCTACAGGGATCATAAGACATTTTCTTGCAAAATTAGAGACTCTAATAATAGCTTGTGAGAGCTCCACATTTTGGATGAGACGCTTCTAGATGTCAACGATAAGAGAAAAAAAGGCATTCCATCAAAATAGTGTATGGTTGACAGATGGCATGGATAGCTGGTAGATGGCAATGAGCTAAGGGACTTTAACATTTTGAAAGAGTTATATAGTGTTATATAGTACTAGCAGGGGTCATGCATCTTCTATCAAATGTTGTTGATAGATGATCAAGATTAAGAAGACGGTCATTTGATCAATATTTCTCATAATAAAATGTGTTCTGATGTAAAGATCAATATGAAAACTTATTAATGTGCAAAGTTATAAGCAAGCATAGGATTAATATCAATATCAAACTTTATATTCAAATGTTTTGGTGTTGGTGATGCTTCATAAATCACTTTTTAACCATTTTTGTTAATTAAGAGAGGAGTAGTACTAATATGGAACAAATTTATGGGGGTTTGTTTAAAGATTTTCTATCTTTCTAATTGGTAAAGGAGGATGATAATATTCCCCTGCTTTGATTCTATAGTGGAGTATGGCTATTAATGTGGACACAATTTGCATTGTTGTTAAATAAAAAAATGAACGTTGATAGAAAAAAATGAACTAGGCTTGTAGTTAAAGGAAAAGGATGGTAATCTCTCATTTTGATTCTATATTGAGTATAATTATAAATGTGGAACCAGATCCACATTCTTGTTAGTTAAAATAGGAGTACTAATGTGGAACAAACTCATCAAGGCTACTAGTGATGTTCCCTCATTCTGAGTAGCAATAGGTTGTACACCTTCGTTAACTTAAATTATATTATTATTATTATTATTATTATTATTATTATTAATGTGAAACTAAATCCCACCATAGGCGTAATTATTAATGTGGAACAATGTTGAACAAAATCTTATAAACCATCTTTACTATGCAAGTGGGATTAATCACAAGATCCACCCAACATATACATATAACAAAGTGGAGTAATTATTAATGTGGAAAAAAAGTCAGCCACAAAAATATGCCATTATAGTAAAAGCATGTAATATATCACATAAATGACAAAATGGGACGATGAATTGGTGAAAGTCATGGGTTCCCTTGGAGAATACCCATGCTCAAATTCCATATATGATATTTTTAATTAATAAGGTTGAGAAATGCAATAAAATTTGGCAAGGATGGTGATACTCCCCCACTTCGATGTGATAGTGGACTATAGGCTATAACTAAAGAGAGCCCACAATGTGTGACACCATAAAGATAACTACCACAAGTTAGTTAAGGTTTGCAAAGCATGTCATTGATATCATCGATGATGTTTTTAGTATGAGTAGGGATGGGAAACCACCCTACTAGAAACATCATTAGCAAGGAGGAAGGAGAGAGAGGATTTGCCACTTGGTTTAGGGAAAAACTAAGACTCCCTATGGGATACGAAGAGAGAAAAAAAGAGTGGAGAAAGGCCTCTAGATTAGGGTTTTAATCTTAATTAGTTTTCTAAGGTCATAGTTTAACTTAGGGTACTTCAATTAGGTTTCCAACAATTGATTTATAATAGCTAATTAACGAAGGAAATGCAAGTTGACCTATGGTAAATTCTCAATCTCCTTTAGTAAACTAATTAAACTAAGTGGAAATGAAAGAGATGAAAAAAGGAAGAGCTTGCTCAAATGAGCAGTGTTGTAGGTGTTGAGATTCTTGGGTTGAAGATGAGAGTTATGGTAGCTCTCTAAGAGAGTGTTCCACCTTTTATGTAGCTCAATCCTCCTATAAAATAGATATGTATTGATCTCCATTACAAAGCAATAAAAACATAGATCTGGCATATACATAGACATAACAATATGTACTAATGGAGACACAGGTTTCCTCATAACGGTTTGATACTCTTTTTTTTCAAGACATGTAACATCCCTTGAGGTTATAGGGATGGCTATGTTCTTGCGTCTTTTTTGTATGGTTGCAGCATAACTGAAGTGATTTACATAGAAGACATTATAAACCAATAGTGACCACCATAAATAAGAACAAAATCATGGAGAAAGGCCCAATTAATCATGGAGGATCCAAGTCAAACCAAAAGGATAATTGTGCAGATGCTTAGTTTAGGTGTCATGTAAACTATGTAGGTAATCCTTGGATACTTGCATAATTCCCATTTAGCTTACAACACGTTAAGTTTTGTTGCACATCAGATAACATGGTTCCTTCATGTATAGTTTCAATCTCATAATTCCCAATTTAGTCCAATTCTGACAATTTTGTCATATTACTTGAGTCAATGAAGGAAATCACCTAGGTTGAACCTATAAATGAAGGCCTCCTCCATGCAACTAAACATGTTCAATGAGAGTAATGTTATGTTGCAAAATTTTATTCAAAGATTGCAAGCTCACTTGCTTCAATCCAATTTAGGTTATCTTCATCCCTCCCTCAAGGTAGAATATTTCAAGTTTGTATTTCATTCTTCATATGGAAATATGATGCATTCAGTCTCCCCACTAAAAGCTTGTTAAAATGGATAGCATGCATCTTATTCAAATTTTATACTAACCATTTTAATTTGTTAATATTGCTAGAGAAATGTAGTTTTAGTGTTCGTTGCCATTGTGTGCAGGTTCTTTGAAGAAGCTTCTCCATTGGAATCCACTTCTTCGTGCTCCACATTGAAGCCATATCACCAATAAGCTCACCTCAAGCCGATTTTCTTCTTTCTTATTCTTCCATTTCAATTTATATGCTTTGGGAAATAACTTAGTTTGTTATAGTTTACTCACACAACACACATTTTTCATTTTTTGTCAACATTAATATATCAACCCAATTGATTTTGTGTGTTTGTTCATTCCTTGCATTAACTCACACACATCAAAGTGGCGAGCATAGTAGGGAAGAAATCTTGGATTTATTCCTTATGCTTGATTTATGAATTTTATTTAATTATTCACCACTTTTTATCACTTACGATTATAGTACAGATTGTAGTTTTTCCCCAGAACTTATTTGCGATGCTTATGGATTTCTAGAGATTTAGTTTTTATCATTCCCAAAAAACAAAGCAACTATCAAAGCTATTTTTCACAATTGTGTGGGAAATAGTTCACACAAATACACACTTCTTGAACTACGCAACACATAGGCATGTAGGGCCATGCAGTTACTCCTTGTCCATATATTTAGACCCACACAGTAGAGTAAAACATGATTTTTTTAGGGGATTTACTTGTTGAATGGGTAAGGATTTACACTATATATTTTTCCAAAATGTAATTTCGTGATAATTGTTGTTTATTTACTTGAGAAATTGGCAATTATAAAATAACAATTTACTTTTCCAGCATTTATCTCTTACATTTTTTTTTTGTAAGCAAGAACCCAGAGAGTTTCAAACCAATGACCTTAGGCAAGGAATGCCTTAACTGTACACCCATTCAACATCTATTCTACACAACGTGGGCTTATCTCTTACATTATTTACTTTCAAGTAAGTTTTATAATGTAAGAAACTTCACACGAAATATGCACATATCAAGGGATGGAAAGCCCCTTTCATATCAGATTATGCTCTTCATCTTATGCTTTTAGTGACCTCCATGATTCAAAAATGGTTTGGATAGTGCTCCACCTTATTCACCACTATTTAAAAGACAACAAGCTTAGTTCATGTTTGATCCACATATGGGAGGTGAGGTGATCCCCCCAACTAAGTTAACTCAACATTGGAATGTAGAATAAAAAAGAGAACACAATACACATAAGAAGATCATAATACTAACTTGTATTTAACAGGAGGCTTGTTAAGCTTTATATAGCATTACAACAAAGGGAGATGATTAATTAGGCTCCATTATTTAAAAATAGATCTAGATAACTCTAACTAATTGTTGCTGTTGCAACTGCTTCCACAAATTTTTTTTTACATTTTAGGGCCCCTCCTTCAATTTTCTATTTTAAAAGCACGCTTACACTTGTTGCCCAACTCAGATAAGCCCCCCTGCATACCTAGTCTTTCCTAGAAGCTTGAGCAGAAGGATTTTCCTAAGCCTGAAGTGTCATTTTGGTAAAAAATCCTTAGGCGCGACGTTGGAAACATGCCTTACATAAAAGGTCCGCTTTTGATTACAGATCAATGGCTGAGAATCGCTCCGACATGGATCAATGGTCCAGGAAGGGCGAAAGCAGAAAGTTAAGGTTTGAACTTCATGAAAGATTGAAAATCCAATTTTTGGAAGGGTGGAAGCAGAAAGGCGGAGGCAGAGAAGCCAAAGTTTAATTTTGGAAAAGATTGACTTTTCGCTTTCCGCTTTCCACCTTCCGGAAGAGTGGAAGTGGAAAGATAGAATTTTAACTTGATAAAATTGGCGAACCTAATTTCTGCTTTTCGAAAGGGCAGAATAGGCAAGGAGTTGTTGAGGCTACATGATCTAACATTCAAATCAAACCCGATCCATCTTTGAGATGATTTGACCCATCTAACCTCTGTTTTTTTTTTAACTTTGAACCATTGGGGCAATTGAGAGATCTTCCTCTCGAAGCTTATACTAAAATAAAATTGCTTGCATAACAAGGCACTGGTCATTATCTGTTTAGTAATTGATGCATATCATTAAATTGAAATACTGTGAATTATGGTTGTTTGCAGATCATATATATCTCTCATGATGTTTTCTTTGTATATCAAAGGTATTATTGTTTGTCAAGTTAGGATGAGCGATTGCGAGATTGGGTAAAGGTTACATCTTTGGATGGTTGATATTCATGGTAGATCAAGATCTACTGTCTTGAAGAATTCTGTTGTTTTAACATGCAAGGAGAAATAAATTTATGAGATCAGCGGAATGGCGTAGGACCTGCAATTTTCAATGGCCAAGATCAAAGGTGGAATCAAATATACGGTGGATCAGAATTTTGCAGCCAAAACATTCATGAAAGATAAAATATTTCGGGGCTACAAAATCTTGTAGACCTCGCACTTTTTAACGATGGGGATCTAGGCGACTTTTGATCTACGACGTACATTAATTTCGCAGTGAGAACAAGCAAGAAGTTAATCAAGATGAGAGACTGGGAAATTGGGTAGGCCCGACAGGTTTGGACGAACAAGATCTTGGCAGTTTTGTGATCTATGGTCAGAATCGATTTCACAATGGAAAGGAGCAAGAAGTTTATCAAGTTGGCGTATTGTGAAATCAAATAAAGAATACATCGTTGGACGATTAAGATTTATCGTAGACCAAGATCTATGGCTGACAATGATTCTGTTAATCCAAGGTATTATTGTTCAGCAGGAGGATGGACGACTCAGATTTGGGAAAGGTTTAGATCAACGATGGAGATTTTCTCTGATATTCAAAGATGCAGGAAAATAAAAGAAGCGTGTATTTCTAGCAGGGAAAGGCCTGTATACATTTTTATTTGTTTTATGAAACAATTTGTTTTCAGCCAGGTGGGCGAATAAAAAACTTGGGAATATTTTGGGTGACGGATATATATAATATAAATAGGGGTGCATAGAACCATAGAAAGGACTCTGGCTGGTGAAAAGAATGCTGGACTATTTTGTAAAAGAGCTAACTCTTTGCTAATAAGAAGGATCAATTTGATGGAACAAAGACCTACGCAGAGATTTAATCAGAATGTGTGGAATGCATACTGTAGAAATATTTCTTCTTGCTTCTGTACATCACATAGTGAGATTGTTCTAACTTCCTGGAACTATTTCCTTGGTCATGAATGGTATGCTGTCTGTATAAATGTCTATGTTGACAGGGTAATAAATGGTTTAATTATATCAGAGCTATCTTTGGTATTCTTTTTGCTGTGAATGTGATTATTGTGTTGGTACAACTATCTGTTATACTTTTATGAGCATTTATAGTATATTACTCTGAACTCTAAATTTTCTCCTTGGAAGGAGATATAATAGTTTAGTTTTAGATCTAGATTAGACTTGCATTTAGCTTAGGCATATGCATTTCATTCTTTAAAAAAAAATCATATAAACGGTGGACTGGTCCGTAACCAGTAAAAAATTTAAAGAACTTAATCTACAGTAGCAAGAACCATAAACCAGATGAATTGCCCATACCAAACGGTGGACTATCTAATTGGGATTGTTCACTGAGGAGAATCCCTACTGTCTGGTACCTAGGATTTTTCCAGGCATCAACACATTTAGCGTTAGAAGGAGGGAAACTAGTGCATGGCTGGTAGAGGAAATCCATTTTTTCAGAGAAAATTACGCTGGAACAACATTAGAAAATACTTTCCCTGAAGATCTTTTTCCTGAATTTAAACAACAAGAACATATAGGTTCCGTCAAAGAAGAATAAGAATGTTTGTATGTTTTCTCGTTTAAGGAAGTAGATCAGTTTAGGAGACATAAAAAATCCTACGTCAAGAAACTTGGGGGGTTAAAAGTTATTCCCACGTTACCTAGAAGGCATGCTTCCAAGAAAGTAGCCTCATACACTAAGGATTCAATTCTTGTGGAAAATTTGGAAGAATTGGTAGATCTATCCATCAAAGAAATTGTTCATCCTTTGGATCAATTGGATCCAAAATCCCCTGCAGTTTCTATTTTCAGTTAGTCTCCAACACAATCTCCACCTTGAATTATGGCTTGAAATGTTAATCAACCCACATGGAAAGCAAGAATGTCACTCAACCTGGCTGCTCCATTGCATGATTTACCTAAACACGCAGAAATAGTGTTACCGAAATTTGATCCTAGAAAGGGTGTTTCTGCTGAAGATCACTTAAAGAGATTTTATATGGATTTGAATTTTCTGAATGTTTACTATGAAGATGTGGTTTGCAGACTTTTTCCATATACTTTTGAACCTAAAGCATCTTCATGGTACTTTAGTTTTTAAGCTAATTCAATAGTAAATTGGGATGGTTTTGAAAAGGCATTCTTAGGTAAATTCGGTAACCAGAAAACTGTAGATACTTTCATGAAATAATTTCTCTCTATGAGGATGGAAAAGAAAGAAAAGGTCCAAGACTTTAATCAGATATTCACCATGTTATTGAATAGCTTTAGTGTTGCAACAAAACCAGCTGAAGAGTCTCTAATAGAATATTATACTACATCACTTTATCTACCAATAACAATGTTTGTAAAAAGGGTTGGTAAAGTTACATTGGTAGAAAACTATGAAGAAGCCAAGAAGATAGAGGAAGATTCGGATAGTATTGAAAGGAATACTCTAGAACTTGAGTTTAAACATACCACAAGAAAAATTCCTTTCCTGTTAACTAAGCCAAAACAAGAACACTCTAATGAGCTAGAAAATGTGGTGAAAATGGTGCAAAATTTGTCAAACAAGGCAGTGTACTTGGAAAATAATAATGGAGTTAGTTCTTATAGAAATCCATTCAACCATTATTATAAAAAGAAGGAAGAGAATAAACAACCCCAACCACCTGTACTTAATTCTGCTATTTTAAATTTTAATAAATTAGGCATGGATAATTTATGTACTTTTCACCAAGAACATCATTTTGAAAAAAGTTGTCCACAGTGGATAAATTCAATGACTATGGTTATGAATCAATTATTAGATACCCAGCTGGCAGATCTTGAAGAAGAAAGAGCCCAAACTAATGATCTTGTAGAGACAAATGAGGAAACCACAAAGGTTCTATGGGATTGGGCACCCACATTAGGATTAAATGAAGATGAGAAAATTATCAACACTTCCCAAACACAACAAAATGTTAATTCAAAAGGCATGAAAGAAACTAACCCAACAATTAATAAACCCATGGAAACTTTGGCAAACAAAACAGAGACTACTTATAAAGAACAAGACATGGGATATGATATTGTAGGGAAAACTAAGAAAAGAAAAGCAAACATCTCTTAATTTGAATTATGTAATTTGCATCAGCAAAGAAGGAAACTTCTATAAGCTTTTGATCCACAACCCAACAGTATCCTAGAAGCCATTAAATCCGATGATGAAGTAAATGAAGCAAGCATTGGAGGAAGATCTAAATCTCAGACTCTACCCTTTCTGCTATCATTTGATATTTTTAATCATCATGTACATAACTGTTTGTAGATTCGGGGGCTTCATCAAATGTCATGCCACTTTCAATATGTAAAAGGATTAATGGCCAACCCACACCATCTTCATCTCAGATAATTCAACTAGACAGATTTGTTGTTAAAGTCAAAGGGGAAATGAAAGATGTTTTGATTTGTGTGTCTGCAGATCCCAGAGTTTGTCAGTTTATAGATGTTATAGTTGTGGATATACCGGAAGCATATGGATTAATTTTAAGTAGGGGCTAGTCAATGAAACTAAATGGTTACTTTGCAACCGACTCGTCTCACATGTGGCTGCCATACAACAACAGTTAGAACCAAATTAAAATATTGAAGGAGCTAGATATGAAGTATAATATAACTCAGTTAGAAGGGAAGAATGAACCTGTGAACTTCTCATCTTTAGTTTTGGGAAATCACATTTTGGAGCTTGAACCAGGAAACTATCAAGCCAAATAAGTAAGTCAGGAATCAGATAGGCAGTCCGATCTTCTTCAATTCTCACGGGCTGACGATATTGATTGTAATATAGTAGGATATGCTACTTACTCTGTAGATTTAGAAGTTATGTTTTGGATTTTATATTTTGATGTAGAATGCACGAATAACACTATTGGGTATGAAGCTCTAGGTTTGAAAAGGGCTATTGAATTAAATGTAAAAGATCTGATTTTTTTTGGTAATTTTGGAGAAAATCCTTTTCAACAACAACTCAAAGAAACACACCCTAAACTGGAGCCTTTGATCCAAAAGCAATTGAGGAAGCTTGGTTCTATTCTCAAGTAGTACTTTACCTAGGATCGAGAAACCCTTTGTACATAAATAAACTTGCTTTTATTGATTTTGTTTTCCATTTTGTTTATTTTCTTGTTTGTTTCACCTTATTTCATAGCCTTAGTTTGGTTTATTTTAATAAACTAGCTCAATTTTTGGTGCTTGGAAGTATAGGCATCTAATTAAACTCAAAATATTTGGATGTCAGGAATTGCTTATGGGAAAGATAAAATGGCAAAGTTCGATCATAATGAGATTCTTTAACTGTTGACATACAATGGAAAGGGAATCTAGTCTTCAAGCCCACATTTGAATCATTATAACCCCTGTGAAATAACCAAAACTCATGAGGTCTCGAGTACTATCTTGGGGTTTCATCCATTCTCACATTAATACCTGTCTCAAGAAGCATATCATGATGGACCCATGGAAAGGAAGCAGGTTTGATGGATGTATGGTATTCAAAATGATCCCATTGCTACAAATCAAAAATGGCAAAAGGCTTAGATTGAAAAGTCATTTTTTTTTACCTGAAATATTTAGTCTTCAATTAAAGAAATGATGCTGAAGAAATAAATCATCAGACCAAAAGGGTTGTCAAAACAACGAATATCAACAAGGTTCTTCTCCATCCATGAGCATGATGAGCAAACAAAATTTTCACTCACACAAAAGGACATTGTGGATGAAAGAACATGTACCAAATTATCAAAGTAAAAGAAGCAATCAAGGAAGACCTAGAAGACATTTTCAGTCATAAAGAAAGCATCAAAAGAATGCTAATACCATGGGAATGAGGAACAAACAAATACATCTGTCTTACTCTGTTACGATCCTGTGGAGTCTTATCTGGTGGAAGCTTAAAGATAGGGGGTAAAATGAACTTCATACTCTGGTCCTAGGAGAGTTATCAAGACACTAAACTCTTGGTTACCTTACTTCCAAATAAATGGTATCAAATGTGATGCTTGAAAGTTGCATCCCTAAATAAATCTGGTTTAAAGAAGTATCGGGAAATAAATTTTATGTAATCATTGAAAATTCATAGTACAGTACCATATAATAATCTTGTTGTTCAAAGAAAGTTTTTCAGAGATCTGTGCTCACCAGCTAGTTGCCAATTGTTGTTGTTGCAACTACTTCCCCATTTGTTTTTACATTTTAGGGCCCCTCCTTCCATTTTTTATTTTAAAAGCACACTTACACTTGTTTCCCAACTCAGATAAGCCCCCCTGCATACCTAGTATTTCCTAGAAGCTTGAGCAGAAGGATTTTCCTAAGCCTGAAGTGTCATTTTGGTAAAAAATCCTCAGGCACGACCTTGGAAACATGCCTTACATAAAAGGTCTAATTTCAATTTTAGAGCAACGACTGAGAATCACTCCGACATGGATCAACGGTCCAGGAAATAGCGGAAGCAGAAAATATCAAGTTTTGGTTGTGAAAAGTTAAAGTTCCGCTTTCCACAGATCGAGATTTGACGATCATGGAGGATCCCGCACAAATCAATGGTCAAGAAAAAGAGGAAGCAGAAAGATTAAGTTGAAACTTTGAGAAAGATTGAAAATCCACTTTCTGATTTCCGATTTCTAGAATGGAAGAATCGGAAAGTTAAGGTTTGAACTTTGTGAAAGATTGAAAATCCACTTTTCGATTTCTACTTTCTGGAAGGGAGGAAGCGGAAAAGCCAAAATTTAATTTCGGAAAAGATTGAATTTCCGCTTTCCGATTTCCGCCTTCCGGAAGGGAGGAAGTGGAAAGGCGGAAGTAGACCGATAGAATTTTAACTTGATAAAATTGGCGAACCCGATTTCCGCTTTCCGGAAGGGCGGAAGCATAAAGGAGTTGTTGAGGCCGCATGATCTAACGGTTCAAATCAAACCCGATCCATCCTTGAAATAATTTGAGCCGTCCAACCTCTGTTTTGTTTTTTACTGTGAACCATTGGGGAAACTGAGAGATCTTCCCCTCAAAGCTTAAACTAAAATAAAATTGCTTGCATAACAAGGAGCTGGTCATTATTTGTTTTCTGTTTAGTAATCGATGAATATCATTAAATTGAAATACTGTGAATTATGGTTGTTTCCATATTAGATATATTTCTCACTGTGTTTTCTTTGTATATCACAAGTATTATTGTTCACTAAGTTAGGATGGGCGATTGCAAGATCAGGTAAAGGTTGCATCTTTGGATGGATGAGATTCAAGGTAGATCAAGATCTACGGTACTGAAAAATACCATTTTTTTAACATGCAAGGAGAAATAAATTTCCGAGATCACAGAATGGCGTAGGACTTGCAATTTTCAATGGCCAAGATCAAAGGTGGAATCAGATCTACGGTGGGAGTGCATTTCGAAGCCAAAACATGCAAGGAAGATAAAATATTTTGGGGCTGCGAAATCCTATAGATCCCGTACTTTTGAACGACAGGGATCTAGGCAAATTTTGATCTACTACCCACATTAATTTTGCAGTGAGAACAAGCAAGAAGTTAATCAAGATGAGGGACTACGAAATTGGGTAGGTCCGACAGGTTTTGATGGCCAAGATCTTGGCGGTTTTGTGATCTATGGTCAAAATCGATTTCGCAATGGAAAGCAGCAGGAAGTTTATCAAGTTGGCGGATTACGAAATTGGCTAAAGGCTGCATCGTTGGACGGTTAGGATTTCTCGTAGAACAAGGTCTACGGCTGACAACGATTCTGTTAATCCAAGGTATTATTGTTCACCAGGCGGATGGACAACTCATATTTGGGAAAGGTTTAGATCAATGATGGAGATTTTCTCTGATATTCAAAGATGCAGGAAAATAAAATAAGTGTGTATTTCCAGTAGGGCAAGGCCCGTATACATTTTATTTGTTTTATGAAACCGTTTGTTTTTAGCGAGGTGGGAAAATAAGAAACTTGGGAATCTTCTGGGTGATAGATAGCGATAGTATAAATAGGGGTGCATAGCACGATAGAAAGGACTTTGGCTGGTGAAAAGAATGCTGGACTATTTTGTAAAAGAGACAACTCTTTGCTAACAAGAAGGATCAATTTGTTAAAACAAAAGCTTGCATAGAGATTTAATCAGAATGTGTGGAATGCATACTGTAGAAGTATTTTTTCTCGCTTCTGTACATCATACGGTGGGATTGTTCTAACCTCATGGAACTATTTCCTTGGTCATGAATGGTATGTTTTCTGTATAAATGTCTGTGTTGACAGGGTAATAAATGGTTTAATTATATCAGAGCTATCTTTGGTATTCTTTCTGCTGTGAATGTGATTATTGTGTTGGTACAACTATCTTTTATACTTTTATGAGAATTTACAATATATTACTATGAACTGTAAATTTGCTCCCTGGCAGGGGATAGAATAGTTTGGTTTTAGATCTAGATTAGACCTGCATTTAGCTTAGGCATCTGCATTTCATTCTTTAAACAAAAATCATATAAATGATGGACTGGGCCATAACCAGTAAAATATTTAAAGAACTTAATCCATTGCAGTCGGAATCGTAAACCCGACGGATTCCCCACACCAAACGGTGGACTATCTAATTGGGATTGTTCACCGGGGAGAATCCCTACTGTCTGGTACCTGGGATTTTTCCAGGCATCAACACTAACTTAGCTAACTGACTAGTTGGTTCAAGTGTGAACATGAAACCCCATACAATAAGTGGGATGACTAATCCCTTAGTTAGCCCAATCCTCCTAGTTAAATGGAAAGCATCTTTGCTTTCCACCTATTGGTTTAAGTGTGAGAACATTGAAACCAAGCTTGAAAAGAATCATGTTGAACTAGGCTACAAAATGCTAGAGACATGAAGAGTTTGATGGTGGTGAATGAAACAGGTACTTACATAGACTCGGGTGGGAGGGAACGTCTCCAAATGAACCCAATTTGGATGCTTCTGAGTAGTGGTTGAACAGAAAAAGTTCCTATATAGACCGGGGTGGGAGGGCATGTCTCCAAATGAACCCAATCCATATGTTGTTGTGAATAGCGCCTTAACTATGCAGGTGCCTACATAGATTGAGGTGGGAGGGAATGTCTCCAAAAGAACTTGATCTGAATGTTGTTGATCTGGAGTAGTTGACATAGGTTCCTATGCAAACCAGGGTGGGAGGACACATCTCTAAAAGAACCCAATCCAGATACTATGTTGTTGAACTGAGCAATTTCCTACATATACCGAGGTGGGAGGGAATGTCTACAAATGAACCTGATCCAGGTGCTACTTAACTAGAAGTCAGAGAGCTAAGTTGTGTGTGTCCTTGAACTATGGTTGTGCTAAAGGATGAGATGAAACTAAACTTGTGCAATGTAGAATTGTGCAGAGTTGGATTATTGCAAACGAAATACTATTGTTGTTGGATGGAACATGGGAGGATTAAAACCAATCAAGAGTGTGAAACTATGTTGTTACGGGTGTGCTGGAAATGAGTTGATGACTACAAAATAGATCTCCAAAACTTATAAATAAAGTATTTTTGATTCAAAACATGCTGAAACTTATTGAAATGAAAATAATACATACTGAAGAGGAAAACTAATTGAGAAACTCAATAAAATTGGTGCACTATAGAACAAGAAACTGCTGCAAATGAAAGCTAGGTCCTAAAGTGTTGAGCGCTAAAGGAGGATTTGGGTTGCTGACAAAAGATCGAGTGAGCTCTTGGTCTGGATGGAAAGACCCATAATTGATGGAGAGTGCATTGAAAAGAGTGCATATATGCAACTGAATGTGCATGAGAGAATGTTGGTGTGACAACTAGTGGGAGATCTGTTGGCAACATAGATCTGCATAAGAGAGAACAGGCTGAAGAAAAAAAAAACAAAAGAGTTGTGATGGAGATGGCGGCTATGTCAAAGCCCTTAAGCGATGAGATGAAACGACATGTAGGAAAAAGGTGCATACGAGTGAAGGAACGAGCACATGAGTTGGGTATGGTTGCTAGACAAGGGAAAGTTATGAATGGTGTGGGAAGACATAGGGATGGACAAGAGATGGAAACTAAGGTTATATTGGGTTATGGTGGCTTGGAAGAGGTTTGCTAGAAATTTGTAGCTGTTGTAAAGGTCAAATTGAGATTGGGGTTTAGGGTTCTTTGGGTGTGGTTTAGAAGGAGGGTGAAGAAGCTGGGGTCAATGTTGCAAATGTTGTAGAGACCAATGGTGAAGAGCATGTTGGTGAGTGGTATGAGGTAAAGAGCATTGAAGGAACTTGACAAAAGGGGGATAAAAAGAGAAAGGTGTGAGCTAGAGAAGAGAGAAGGAGCCACATGCAGAAGGGTAAAAAAAAATGCAAATCAGGTGTTAAGAGCCAACTACTCGAGATTTGGAGGTATATTGAGCAGAAGATGGTGTCTATAGAAATGGGTCTACAAATGTGGAGGTTAGGAAACACATGGGAATGGAAAAAAAGAGAAATTAAAACAATGAGTTTGGTGAAAATGAAAAGTCATGGTGACTGTGTAGATGGTAGGATTTTGAGATATGGTTGCATATTTGGATAAATAATAATAATCCATAAGCTTAATGTCCTTTTGTAGTTGTCGGCCCTAAAAAAGGAGTCGATAGTAGCATACTGGAATCCTGGTCGCCCGAAAATAAATGGGTTGAGAGATGAACATGAAAGTGGGGGTGGAGAGTGGCCAGAACATGTGGAATAGGAGCAACATGTGAATATGTTAAGTGAGAAATGTTGAATATGGTAGGTGCCCATGGAATTTACTCAAGCATCATTGAAATCCATTGTTCCTCTAATGTTGCGTAGCATGTGAAAACAAGCATTAATATAGCCTTGAAGACCAAGAGGAATCACACTGTAATTGTGGGAGTTTGCAGTTTTAGTTCTTAAAGGAGTCCTCGAGATGACAATGGAGGTATTTTCTTGGACGATGACTAGGAGTGACCCCCTAAAGCTCTAAATGTGCTCCTTTTGCTTGAACAAAATGAAAACCTCAATGACCTTGCAAATTAGCCATAGGATGTTATTGGTATAAGTACCAAGGTTTTGGAGGGAGCAATAGATGTGAGGAGAGAAAACCCTAGAAAGCGATACCACTCTAACTGGGGTTGAACAACTATGAGCAATGAGCGGAAGCAGTGATGGCATGTGAGAGGAATGCAACTAGAAAAAGCGAGAGAATAAGTGACATGTGCAAGAGAATGAGTATAGCAATGGGTTGAGAATAGGAGAGGGTAGTTAACCACTTATGTGTGAGTAGAGAAAAGGATATAGTGTAGAGAAAGATCATTAGGGTTGAACAATTTATGGAGAGCAACGAATCGAGGGAAAACTGATAGAGGGCGTATAGTGGAAGATGTAAGGCTGAAGGCAAAATATATGAATGAAGGTAAGGGGAAAAAATATATTAGGTGTTAGGAGCGAAACATCCTCTGATATCAATGGATCAACATACAGGAGGTGAGGACCTGTCCTCACCTCTCAACTAAGTTAACTCAACAATGGAACCCATAATAAACAAGAGAACATAATACACATAAGAAGATCAGAATACTAGCTGGTATTTATAAGGGGGCTTGGTAAGCCTTTATATAGCATTAGATCAAAAAGAGCTCATTAATGAGGCTCCATTATTTAATAATAGATCTAGCTAACTCTAACTAACTTAACTAACTGACTAGTGGGTTCAAGTGTGAACATGCCCCCCCATATATTAAGTCGGGTGACTAATCCCTTAGTCATCCCAATGTCTCTAAGCCAAGACTTGTAAAATTAACCTATTAATTGAACCGTCTAAATCTTGTTTGAGAAGTTAAACAATTGAAAGTATAAGTCAAAACCTTGGAGTTAGGCATTCAAATAAGTTTCCTTAGTATTTTTTTTATTAAAAATTAGAAGTTTCCATAGAGAGCTTGTAAATCCCTTTTAACTGGTGCGTTTTTCAACACAAAGTACATGCCATCATTTTGGTGTGAATGTTGAGGTTAAGCCAAAAGATTTACAAGAGTCTTGAAAACTCATGTAAATTGATGTGTTGCATGACCACTAAGGCTAGTAACCCCTTGTTGATTTCTCATGAATAGGGATCTTAGTGGCCAGTCTTATGTTTAACACTAGACGTATTTTGTGGGATTGTGGGGGAACTTGAGATAGATAATGAGAGATCCCTTATATTTCATCACCTTGGTTGTAGCTTAATTTCCTTTGTCATGGCTTCATTTGCATTATTTGATGAATTTAATCACTTCCATTTGAAGGCAATTGGAAGGCCCTTTTAGTCATTATATATTGCTTGACCCTTTCTAGAGTATTAGGAGTGTACTTTGTACATTTTATTTTTTCACAAACTTGTTACCATAGCTAATTTTTCCACCAGTGGAAACATAATGTGGTTTGGTTTCCATCAGAGACACAAGGTGATGCAAGGAATGACTAAACAAAAGCAAACTTGTTATCAAAATAATTTATCCACAATCATCCAAATTTATTACCAAAATCATGTTTTCCACCTTTGGAGACATTTTCATATCATCGTGCCTCTTTTGGAATAACTAGTTGATTATAGTTAAACCCATGTATTTGAGATTGGTGAAACCATTGTGATCCATTTCCATCATAGGAACTCTTTGTGGATCTTTTGTTTCCCACCTCTATCTATCTCGTTAAATGGATGTGCCACCATTTCATGCTTTGCAAACAATTCAATGACCATGGAAGGAATGGGAGTATTTGGAGGACCACCTTTCCCACCCCATCCTACTCCACCACCTCCTCCTCCTGGAGGTAATGCATTTACAACTTCCACTCTAAATATTTTCCTATTTATGGCTAGTTTAAACTTCTCAAACCCGTTGCATCTTATCAATGACCCTATCCTTGATGATCCCACTTAGTAGGTGATGTTGATCAAGTTTGAAGGTAAAAATAGGGAATACCCCTCCCCTCAAGTGGTGACCTTTCATTTATTTTGTTCCTCCAACAACATCATATAATATTCCATTAGGCTTAGGTTGTTTTCATAAACCCTTACTAGGGTTTCCAACAAATGGTATGTTGAACTCTCATTTTTTCATCTCCTTCCACAATATTCTTGAATTTTTTTCAATTACTGGCTTGCGATGACACCATAGTCGAGATTCTTACCATATGCTGCAAAATCGCTTGCATTCACATTACAAATCATATCCATGAGTGTCCTCAATGATGCGCTCTATATAATATTGACCTTCAAGATCTCCTCCTCATGGATTAGTTTTTGAAATTAGTCCTTCATGTTATTACGAAAGATGTGGCCACCACGATTCCCAAAACCAAATAAGAGGAAATTTTAAAGGCCAATGGTTTGACCCTATTTACACATAATCATGATACTTTTATATTGTCATCTATGAATCCCCATAACACACTTCACATGAACCACACTCAACATCGAGGCCATCCCGTTTTGTTGATGGTATCATAGCTTTAGTGGCTTCCACTCTAATGTAATAGTTTGGTAACATGTCCATGCCCCTTGGACCTAGTGTTTATGATCACCATAATGGTCAAATTAATGCCCCTCATGGCAAGGCTAGTACTTCTTATGCAAAATATGGTCCATATTGTTATGGCTACAATTCTTATGGTGGCCCCAACACTTACTATAAACCAAATGTGACCTATTAAGAAGGTCCTCCAATTTAATATCCATATTTACCCCTCTATAGTCCTAAACGAGTTCATATTCCCATGACACCCCCTCCCCCACTTCCCTACCATAAAACTTGGTCAACCCTTCCTCCCATAATGGTTAGCTTTTTACACAATAGAGTCCACAAGCAAAACTAATCAAAACCCACCAAACAAGGGTCAAGCAAAGAATGACCACAACTTCTACCAAGGGCAGGGGAGAATTTTTATAACCTTAATTAAGATACAAATAACAACGTAGAGACTAATATAATTAATTCCATTCCAAGCATACACAAACCAACCATCCCTACATTATTTGTGTAACATATGGCCCTTACAACCAACACTCTCATGAAATGATCGAGCTTCAACAATTTTGAGGACTACGAGATAACTATTAGAATTTGAATCCCATTTAGATCTTCAAGTAGAGAGTTCTAATAATGTTTGCAGCAAATAGATGGAGAATGGAGATACAAACTGAACAAAACAAACCACATAGGAATCAAACAAGTATTGCTCAGGAATTTACAGTATCATTCACAATAATAATATCCAGTGTTACAATAGTTTACATAGAAATAATTTGAATGCATGGGGTATGTGTCACATGCCCCAATTTGCAAAACATTTTTTTATGTTTTAGGAAACAACATGTTATATTTTATGTTAAAGTTTGTAATTAATGACCAAGTGGGGTCAAGGATAATTTAATGTAACTTCATAATATTTTATTAATAAATAAATGAAAGATGAGACACCAGCTTAGGGAAGCTGTTAAATGAGTGTTTTACTAGTAACTTGATGAAGGAGGCTGGGTTGAGAGTAGATTGACATGTGGCAGCATCCTCATACTACTTCTAGCAATTGCAAGTGGCAACTTCCCTATTTTTGTTGTCATGATTCCCCAATAAAGTGGAACAAGAGGAGGTGGCTCATTAAGTAAAAAATGACCCAAAAGACCTAGGCATGCTAATAAAACTTCCCATTGAAGACAATTGAGGCTGCTCATTTATGGATTTGTGATCATTTTGAGTGAATGAAGTGCACAAGAGAATTCGATGGAGGGGACTAGCTGAAGTAAGTTTGAGTGGATAAGTGCTGAAGACCTGAATTAGTGCAACTGTTCTAAGCGGAGTTCATACTGCTGCAAGCAGAACTGAGTTACTGCTGAACACTCAGTGGAGTTGCAGAGGATTTCTAGACTACATCTCTCACCCAGTACTTCTACCAGGTGGACCAGGAGACAAGCTCAGGGGTCCTGAGAATTGTAGTCGTTGGTTGGGAGGAATAGGTTCCTTAAGCTGTTGTCACCTCATCTATGCTTCCAGGTTTTACTTGCTTAGTACAGTCATTTAATTATTTACTCTATCTGAAAAGTTTAAGATTTATCAATGATGTAGTATATTTATGTTTTTATTTCTGTTAGGGATAATTAGAAGAAATGCATATGCTATGAAAGTTAGTAAGTTCTGAACTAGCTAGATTAGGGTAAATAAGTAGAGAAATTTTGAGTTAATTGATAGATATAAAAAAATACCTAAACTGTATTTTTCCACACCTTTTGCAAGGTCATACTCTAGTACAGCAGGATAATTTACTTTCAAATAATGGATTCGAATAAAGTATGTATGCAGATGAAATGGTTATATTCTATAGGATTTCTGCATAAATTGTTTATAGGTTTTCTTTTGTACTGTTATTTATTTAAAGTACTTAAATAAATTAAATAGAGACAGAGGAAGAAGCTTAGATATTACACACTAGTCTGTGTAATATTTTACACAGTAAAACCAGAAAATTTCTATACTATAAAATCTAATATCTTAACATAAATAGATAATATAGAAATAAGAAAACTATGAAGATTTAGTTAACTTAACAAAGACAATTTATAAGGTTAAATAGTTACCCTATTAATACATCTAAGTGAAAATGCAAACTAGGATTCAACAAAAAAATGAAAACTAACTTTATAAATATTTAAAAAGGATTTAGGGTTTGTAAAAGAACTAATCATTTCATAATAAAGTAAATTCACAATTTATAAATATCAAAACCTAACAGTATTTTCCAAAAGTATAGAAAAGAGGTAAATTTATTCAACCAAGTTCGTTTCTCTATTCTATTTCCAGAATTCATTTCTGAATTAATAATTATGCTACTATCAAAGTATTTCACTGTCGAAAGTTCTTAAATCATAATTATTTTGAAGAGAAAACAAAATTAATTAATAAAATACTTAACCCTAAACCATCGAAAGGTAAATAACAATAAAAATAGCTAACATAAAAACAATATATAAATATTAACCAAACAGAGATACTGTTAATTCAACTTTAAGCTGTAAGAATTCTTTTAATATCAAAAACAAAACTAAACAGACATATTCTCGGCCTACGGCCTTTTACATCACCAGTCAAGGCTTAAAAGCCTGAGTAAAAGTATCTACATTCAAACAAAGTTCACTAAAAACCAAACATTTGTATCAACTATAAAAACCCTTCCAAAAAGAAGTTCCGCAAGAACAACCTTCAGGGTTTTTAAAACTTTAACCAAATCCTTTAATAACGACCCAATGGCCTGTTCAAATGGAGTCACGTCTTAAAGCTGGTATCAAACAACATCACTAAAAATTAACCATGGCAGAAAAGGCTAAAAAATTAACTCATTAAGTCACGGCTATGGAAGCGCCAAATCCTTTCACTACAAAACAACCATTAAGGCATGGAAAACAAACAGAGTATCTAGTAGCCACAACTGAACAAATAACCAACAACACACGGCAGTAACATCTTAATCCACCATACAAATCGTGCAAGAGAACCCTAGGCGAAACTGAGGCTTGCCAGGGTGGATGCCCTCATGGAAGCCTGTTGGTGGAGTCATTCAAAATTGAACTCATGTCTTGAAAGCCTGCACAGAGCGAACCCCAGTATGTTAGATACACATAATTCATAAATTAATAATTTTAATTTGTGCAGAAAGGATTTAAACAAATTCGTTTCTTACCTAAGGGAGCTTGCACAGCTGCCTTGACGTGGTGAGCCAACCCGAGCCTCCTTCGGAGCATTGTCAGAAGAAAATACAATTCGGAGGGTTCAGTTGTGAAGTTCCCAAGCCATGACAAGGTAGGGGTCAAACCCACGATAGGAAGCAAGTAGTAAAAAGGAATCTAGATCACTCTATCAAATGACTCTCTTCACACTGTTTATCGTTAAAAGCACTCACAGAGTACAAACTCACATAGTAAAATCGACGGCGAAGATAGCCCAACCTTCAACACTCTTTTCGACAGTCAAAACCACCTCACAAAAACAACAAGCACCGTGCTCACTTTTACTGCACCAAAACTTGTAGGACAAACTTGCAGAGGTTAGGTAACGACGAAGAGAATCACCTACAACATTATGGTAATGGGGATGGAAATCTCCTATGCAGAAGAAAAAAATGGCCATATAAAAACTCAATTTGCAGAGGAGTTCGATATGGCCTGTGTGCAAATGGTTGGAGGACTGATAACAAGCATAGCGGCCATGAGCTCGCAGCTCGACCACCCCAAAACAAAGACAAAGAAAAAAATGAGATTTTTTAGGGTTTGAAATAAGTTTTATATGTCACTTCAAAGTCAACAAAACCTAATTATTGAACATCAATCACGTGTCCACCAAATTATTTGCAAATTATGGGTTTCATGCTATAGTTCGAAATTCTCGTTTAAACCTACACAAATCATTTGTTTAAAAGTCAAAACCATATGATAGCCTATTTCCTTGATTATCATTTCTTATGTTTTTATTTTTGTTTATTAAACCAAAAACATCAATGTGGAAAGTAATCCCGAAAGACTAGGGTCTTATACATAACTTAAACTTAAACTTTTGCATATTTATGTTCTTCTCTTTTTAGATAATGTGTTCTATTGGTATTAGTAAGGTACAAACAATAGAGGATAAACCAATATTATATAGAAATATTTAACCATAGAGATCCTTGAGCCAGGATTTAGTCTAAGCATGGTTTTAAAATTACAAATATATGCTTTGTCAATAAAAATTCATAGAAAATGAGATTTCTTATACAGGAAAAATTAAATACAAATACTTGATTAAGGAGGATCATTAGAATGGAATAATTAAAGTTTTGGAAAGAACTTGAATAAATATAAACAGTACTTTATATTGAACACTAGTGATAAATATGTAGTTTTGGTCACAAGTATGTTTAACATATATTTTAGTTTATAGACTTCTTAGGTTATGGTGCTCTTAATGGCAGAAGTAGATCTGTCGATAAGATGCACCATCTAAAATAAAATGCAAGCCTATAACTAAAAACACAAAAAGGAAAGTAATGTAACAAGTATTGTGGCGGTAAGCATAACTAAACTAAGCCCATTCTTTTACAATAGTGTTTTTACAAACATTTATGCAGGTTTATTACAATAAACATACCAACAATACCTCTTATGGGGTCAAGCTGCAAAACAAACAATTTAACTAGCATTTTATCCTATGCTAGTTGAGTGATATTCTTGATCTGGAATTACTGGTAACAAAATTGCTTACTTGTATAGAAGCTGTAAAAGAAGCATCACTTCATTGCGTTAGCTGTAAGCTAAGTAAGCCCCGATCTCAACTAAGGTTCTTTCCTACTTGTCAGAAGACAGTAAAAACACAATTAGTATCAGGTTTAGATGTAGTTTTCTTTCCTGTCCTTTTTAAAACATAAACTGCTGAATTTAACATATGTAACATAGTACTTCAAAGATAAACAAATAAATTATATAGAACTAAATAATTACAATGCTCAATTCTAAATACTACTGTTTGAGTAACCGCTAGCAGTTATTTCTTAGGTAGTGACATCTTTGAACATTTTATGTTACATGAAAATTTTTAAATTTTTATGAATTTTTGGGTTATTACAGTATGAATTCAAATCTCCCAAGTGGATATGACTATATTTAACTGAATCTCTAACTCATGGTCTCCCAATCAATATTGGAGTCCAAAATCAACTCTCAGATGCCCAACCAACTCAAACAAATAGTGATAGCTAGTTAACTCAGTGCAACTGAATGTGTTAGGTGGGAAAAGGCACCTACTCCACATGTATCCATGCATTATCGATGCAAGACATGTGCTAGCTAACTATTTGAGAACTAACTGAAAGTAACTGAGGGCTAACTGAGATTAACTAGTACTAACTCCAACTAATTGAAGTAGGTTGGTGTCGGGACTCCCAGTGGCTCATAAAATATAGGGATTGGTCTAGGATGGGCCCAAACTGATGCATGCACATGCAGTAAGTGGCAATTAACCTCTAGTCGTGTTCCCCATACTCCAGTGACTGGTACATGTGGTCCCATTAGGCCAAGTGGACCCAATTGTGCTAGTGGACCCAAATATTTAATTAATGTTCCCAAGTTAGGAAATAATTAATCTAATAGACATTTGACCAAGGGAGGATTAATAATCCTAACACCCCCCCTGAATCCTAACTTGGACAACTGTGGGCCCTAGTAACAAGATCACAGGTCACCCAAATACAATCTAAAAGATAATAAAAAAATGTTTCTTAATACAACTGAGGAAACAAGGGAAAACCTCATGGGAAAGCCCCCCCTAAAAAATAAGCAGGAAAATAGAAATCTGCAAGCTATCTTTAGAAGAAAGAAGCTTCATCCTTAGAAAAATAACTTTAGCAAAAATACTGCTGCAAAATTGCAGCTCTATGCAGCAACATGGTCCATTAGTACACCTATCAATGTACTTCTGAACTGATGACTCTGTTTGTCTCTTCTGAATGGTGAAGGTAGGGAATGATCAAGTTTCTGCTTCTGTGGGCCATGTAGCTGATCATTCACCATCATCAAGTAGCACCGACCTGGAACTTTGTTGCACCATACTATAGAGAGCGAATCTGTGAGAGATAGTGCAGCATGCTCATTATGATACTGGGACCTTGTTCTTCTTTTGTCTTCTGGATCTCCAACACCATTTCCAACCGCATCAATAAGCTTTTGGGCCCATCTAGGTTTAGGCTTCTGATTGGGAATAGGTATTGGATCTGGATCTAGAATCTCTTGAGATTCAATCTCAATAACAAGATCATGCTAAATGTGATCTTCTTCATCTGAATATGAAGCTTGTAGCACATCATCATCATCATAAAAAATAGGTGGAGAAATAGTTATACCTTCCTGTGCTATTGGAGGAGTATCATGCAACTGATCTTCTTCGAACTGGACACTTCTTTCAATGAAGCATCTTCTAGTAGTAACCTCCACCATTTTGTAAGATTTTGCATCTCCTGCATATCCTAGCAGAATGCATTCACTACTTTGGGCTTGTAAGGCCTTCCTCTTGTCAAGTGGTATTCTGGCCCAAGCTTTGGAACCAAAAACTCTTAGATAAGAGACATTGGGATTATACCCATGCAGTGCTTCGAATGGAGTCACCCCAACCACTGACTTGTGGGGCACCCTATTCTGCAAATACGAAGCACAATTTACTGCTTCAACCCAAAGAGAAGGAGGTAGATGCTTGGCATGGAGAAGGCATGTTTCCATCTCTTTCAATGAACTGTTCTTCCTCTCAGCCACACCATTTTGATGTGGTGTGCATGGAACTGAGTGTTTCATTCGAATCCCCTCTGATTCACAGAAACTATGGAAATATCCTTTGATGTACTCCCCTCCCTTATTGAATCCTATTGACTTGATCTTTTTATTGAAACTATTCTCAACCATAGCTTTAACAACTTTAAAAGTCTCAAAAATTTCTGATTTTTGTTTCATGAAGTAGATCCAACAGTACCATGAACAATCATTAATAAAAGTGAGGAAGTACCTGCAACCATTAATGGAGTTTGTCAGCATAGGTCCTGCTACATCACTATGCATCAAATCAAGTGTAGAGGAAGCTGTATGCGCCTTCCCAACATCATACTTCTTTTCTGGATGCTTACCTACCAAGCAATCGACACATACTCCATCGGAATTTTGGAGCGAGGGCAAACCTTCAACCATTTTATCATTGTGGATATGCTTCAGATATTTGAAATTGATATGGACAAATATCTCATGCCAAATCTTGCTGGTGTTGTTAGCATGAGACAATAAAGTTGTAGGAGGAGAAACATGTAAGAAATGTGAGAACTCATAAGCTTTGGTAGAGTGATTTGCAATACCTTTCGCTACAAGCTTTCTAGTGGCTTTTTCTATAATCTCAACTGATTCTGAATCGAATGTAACTCTCTTGGGAGATCCTGCATGTGTCATCTGGTAAACATACAATAGGTTAGCAGGAAGGGAGGGCACATATAAGACATTCTTAAACTCACCATGCTTCGCTCTGATTGAGCCCCTTCCTTCTGCTAGAATCTGGGAATCATCTCCCATGTGAATTTTAGGTCCCTTTGTTAGTGAAAGAGTAGAGAAGGATTCTTTGGAAGAAACCATGTGATTGGAAGATCCAGAATCTATTATGTATGCTGAGGGTGGAGAGATTGTTTCTTTCAAAGCATGACACCTCTCGGTATCTTCTGTTTCTGGTTCTTCATCAGGCTTCTTTGCTCTTGGGGAATCAATGTTATGCTGCTTGAGAAGACCTGACATATCATCATTTTCTTTTCTCATACAATTATCTTCAAGATGGTACCCCTTTTCACAATAAGGATATAACTGCTTTTCAAAATTCTTCTTCTTAGAGCTGGAGGCTCCTTCGGAAGCTTGTTGATTTTGTTTAGGCTTCGAATCAGCTACCTTTGGCTCCTTCTTGTTTGCTTTCCCCTTTGCTTGCTCTTTGGAAGAGTAAAAAACTAGAAGAGATTGATCTTTGGATGTCTTGATGACTCCCATTCTCATCAATTTGTCTTGCTCTTTGATTAAGGACTCGAAAAAAGAATCTAATGAAGGAACCTTCCAATTAGGTAAGCTTTGCTACTTGGAATGAAATATGGAAACAAACACAGAATACTCAGGGCCTAGTTTGCTGAGTATGGAAAGGAAATTATGCTCATCCTTCTGCTCTATTCCACACTAGATTACTAGAGACTTGAATTTGGTAAAGAATTGCTCAATAGTCTCGAAACTGCTGGGATGTAAAGATACCAACTCATTCTCCAAAATGTGTCCTCGAAGCTCATCTTGTTTGTTAAACAAGCTATCAACCTTCTCCCAGGCTCCTCTGGGAGTCCTCAAGCCTTCTAGGTGGAAGAGGAGATCTCTTGAAATATAAGTACATAAGTACCTGAATGCTTCATCACAACGATTCATAAACTTGTTCCACTCTACCGGCTGATGAGGCTCAGCCTCCCATCCATGTATGATCCCGTGGTAGCCATGCTTGTGCAAGGCTAACTGCATATTAATCCTCCAATCAAGATAATTGGAAGTTGTGAGGATCTGTGGTTCAGGAGTTTGAAAACTCATAATTGCTCCGACTAGAAGACTACAAATACTTCACACAAGCTACGTAGCACCTGTCAATTTCACTGCAATAACACACTAAAACATATGAACTGTTAGAATCATGCTTCTCCTCCCGACATGCACATTTTTTCAGGGTCCGTCACACCCTCTCTGCTGCTTTGAATAAATCCAGAGCTAGCAAATTTTCATAGGGGACTTCTATGGAAACCTGATGTTCGATGGGGAGAAACAAGCAAGAAACCTGCCTGAGAAGGCTCTGATACCATATTAGAATTAGAATTCCATTTAGATTTTCAAGCACAGAGTTCTAATAATGTTTGCAACAAATAGATGGAGAATGAAGATACAAACTGAACAAAACAAACCACACAGGAATCAGACAAGTATTACTCAGGAATTTACAGTATCATTCACAATAATAATATCCGGTATTACAATAGTTTACATAGAAATAATTCGAATGCATGGGGTATGAATTCGAATCTCCCAAGTGGATATGACTGTATCTAACTGAATCTCTAACTCATGGTCTCCCAATCAATATCGAAGTCCAAAATCAACTCTCAGATGTCCAACCAACTCAAACAAACAGTGATAGCTAGTTAACTTAGTGCAACTGAGTGTGATAGGTGGGAAAAGGCACCTACTCCACATGTATCCATGCATTATCCATGCAAGACATGCGCTAGATAACTATTTGAGAACTAACTGAGGGATAAATGAGACTAACTAGTACTAACTCCAACTAACTGAAGTAGGTTGGTGTCGGGACTCCCAGTGGCTCCTAAAATGTATGGATTGGTCTAGGAGGCACCCAAACTGATGCATGCACATGCGGTAAGTGGCAGTTAACCTATAGCAATGTTCTCCACAGTCCAGTGATTGGTAAATGTGGCCCCATTAGGCCAAGTAGACCCAATTGTACTAGTGGACCCAAATATTTAATTAAGGTTCCTAAGTTATGCAATAATTAATCTAATAGACATTTGACCAAGGGAGGATTAATAATCCTAACAATAACCAATATAACAATCCCCCACTAAAAAATGTTTAACCCCCACAATAGCACCCTAACTCTCCACCATTTGTGGTATTTCCAAACACTCCCCCCGACAACATTTAGGGGCACATGATCATGTTGGTCATGCATCCTCTCCTTCTTCCAATTCATTACAATTTGGAGGACCTTCTTTCTATAACATATACACACATTTCAACATCAAAGGAAATCATCCTCTTCCATCATTTAGTGATATGGGCCTTGACATATTCAAGATATCTTTATACTTGGATCTTACCATGGCATTCCTCCCCAAGTTAATTATTTGAGATAATCTCCCATCTACACCATCTCCTCTTCCATTGGGGCATCACACCTACCATTTGATATGCCTTACCCCAATTATGAAGTCATTCCCTATCACCTTGGGTAAAAATTTGTTTCCTTTGTATCATCGTTGGCATAATCAAGTTATGAAGCTCCATTCTTTATATCCCCCCCTCTTTTAGAGACCATCCATCTTGAGAATCCTTTACAACAAATTTCCTTTTTGTTTCAACCACTTGAAGTAGTAGGGAATCGTATCATTTCCACCACCAATCTTCCTAGGTTAACCATTGACATACTTGTTTGGTATCTTCCCCTTCATCTCCCAACCCTTTCATTGCACCATTAATTAGCTAAGTCTTTCTCCCCCATATCCCCTCTATTGAAAATTCATGCAGTAACTAGGATCCACCCAAGATACTAAAATATAAGAGTAAGACTCATGCACGCAAGTACCATGGACATATTGGAGGTGGTTGAAAGTTTGATGTTACCTTTGTCCCTAATCCTATCCTATCTCCACCCATGTTTCCATAGGACAATTTCGCTTGGGCCGCTCATCCTTGTGATCCTTATGACTTACTAGGTTAATCCACTCATCATTGTCACACAATCTTAGAGCTTCACTAGTTGAATTTTGTTCCACCCATTCTATAGATTCCCTCCCTTTTATTGCATTCCTAAACATTTTATGGGTTCCCAACACTCTCCCACTTAGTCCAACCCATCCCTCTATCACCTCATGCTTCACTTCATTGAAGAAATCACTCTTGTTCCCTTTGCGTTGTATCTAGTCATTACACCCATGATTATATGACACTTTCAACCCTTAACCACTACCATGTTGTCATGTGCTAGCAACCCCTATTGCAAATATCAAACTAGTACACCTCCCATGAATCTCCACTTATTCTTTTTTTTGAGACTCCACCTGTCTCAACACCATTTGTTACTTACCATCAAAGTAATACCCCCTCTCTATCCCGACCTTACTTTCTCAACTCATGTCACACATTTCAACAACAATGCTCCATCCATCTGAATGTAGAAGGATGCCTTTAATATAATATTAAATCCTTTGTCACATATGGTAAAGGGTCTATGTATTGTATCTAGTTTTAAGTTTTTGAACACTCTTAGGCCACAAGTTTTGTTGTATGTGTGCATGATATTGTTAAAGGTATCATTTTTCATGCATTTTTAATGGCCTCACATTAAGTATATTTTCTACATTGGCATCTAGGTATAATATTTACCTCCACAAAATTTGCATTTTATCTTTTTCCACCCTTTGAATTTGCCATAAGTTCCACCTTGTCCAAATGAGATGCCTCACTACTTCAAGCTACATGCATGCTCTCACTTTATTGTAGCACTCCTCCTCACTTGGGTTTCCATAGTGTAATGTACTTTTCATTTAAGTATCCATTTTTCCCATCCCCATAGGATTGAGAGTCCTCGTAGTCCTTGATTTCATAATGAGCCTCTTGTCTTGCTCTTCTCAATTATTGACCACTAGTCCAAGAGTATGGAAGGATTAAAATTTAGCTTTATGATTTCCTGATCATTATGTTATTAAAGCCATGATTCACTCTATTCATGTGATGAAGTCCCCTTTACATTCAACTCTTCATCCCCCCTTATGAGGAGAACCATTTTAGGCGCAACCTTAGTTGATACCCATATGTTATTATGTTCCCTACCTATCATTCATAACAGATCAGGTGCATATGTCATATGTGTCTTCATTGTAAAGTAACATGATTTATAAAAGATAACATCAAAAAACCAAAAAGGTGAAGGAATCTGAATTATATGCATTATCACCATGTGTTACATAATACCACATCTATTCAATAGTTTGGGTTGTTTTAAATGTTTCCCTTGTTCATAGCATAAATATTGTGTAATGTCCATTTTCCAACCTCACTGGGCCTTGAGTTAGCCACCTCTCACCATCCTACCAAATTTGTCATCATGGCCCTTGAGTCTTGCTTATCCCATACTTTCAAGTCTGCTATTTGATCCTCAAATCACATCCATACCTTCAATATGTCATGTTTCTCTAATCCATGTACCCCTTTGCATTTCTCACCTCCAAATATCGATGTTGACATCTAATAAAATTATGCTATTAAGTTTTGTGATTGTTTCCCAAGTTAGTCATTAGTTGTGAGCCATCAAAGGGAAGTCCTACCCATCATAGCCTTGTACCATTGTGTCAAGCCCAATACCTTATATCTACCAATGTTTATTGTACCTTGTTTTGGTTTCTAGGGAATAATAATTTCCCTTTCTCCAAATGGAACTACCCTTACTGACCACAACACCTTTGCTCCAAGGTTTGATATAAATGCTTGGTGCCCAGGTTACCATTTTCATCATTAATGGCCTACCTCATAAGAAACATTTGATATCCATCATTGATCCTTGACTACATGGTTCCTTCTAGTGTTCAAGATCAATACATCCATTCACACTAGGATAGGTTATCCTAGTACCTTAGTACCCATCATCATTATTGGTGTGTTTATTCTAACCTTGCAATGATTTCCATCATTGGATCTTGAGCAAATGGTTTCTCCGATGATCAACTATAACACATTATCACATCATAGAGATTCATCCAATGTTATGATTGTAGTCTAGATCTAGTTGAATCCCATGGGTGTGCGCAACTCTTTTCCAATGCTATTGTAATCCTCCATCTTTGTCTTACCTCTAGTTAGCTCCCATCATGTGTTGGCATTCCTATTTTGTGGGCCACATCTCCAACATTTCCATGCTCGCATATAACAATAATGCATTTCCACATGTTCTAGACAGAAGTGACATTCATTTTCATGTTTATCTGAACCTAGCTTCATATGCACCATCTTACATAGACAAGTTCTCATATTATACTTGTCTTGATTAATACATGACCATGAGTATGCATGCCTCATTTAAAGAGATTGTATATGCATTTCACCTCACCATTTGAGTCTTGTAGGTGACTTCCTTTCTCTCTCTATCAAGGGTTCCCCTAAACAAGACCTTCTCTCTAAGTATTAGTACAAAAACACATGGTGCATTTGGGAATATGATATGTTCCTAACCTCACATACAATGGGCATCTATTGTCACTTTCATTCGCTTGCACAAATAGTCATTTACATTTAAGACACTATAAACCAACATAAACCACTATAATGAAGCACAAAATTATAGAGAAAGGCCCAATTAGCCATGGAGGATTGAAGTCAAGCCAAATGTTTGATAATAAAAAATAACTATGAAGGTGTTTAATTCATGTGTCGCATGAACACCGTGGGTAATTCTTTGATACCCATGCATTTCCTATTTTGTATACATTGCATTAAATTTCCTTTATCCATTTAATGCCATGGTTGCTTCATGCAACATTTTGATTAGGAAACAATGAATTCAACCTAATTATTACAATCATAGTACGTTACTTGATTCAATAAAAGCAATCACAAAGTGTCGATGTTTGGAAAATATATCCACTTGCTCCTCCAGGAAATTATATAAATGAAGGCCTCCATGAAATTAAACATGTTCAAAGAGAGTAAGGTTGTGTTGCTAGATTTTAGCTAGATATTACAATCATGTTTGCTTGAATCCAATTCATTATGTTTCATGAGTGGTTGTAATGCCTAAAATTCCCCCCTCCATTTCCCATTGCATAACATGAACATTTGTTCAAATCCCCCCCATATCAATGAGAAAGTCCTAAAGGGGAAATAACCCCCTCGAAGAGATACCTTGGAGGTCATCTTCATTACTCCCTCAAGGTGAAATATTTTAACTTTTTATTGTGTTATTATATATGACAATACAAAGAATTCAGTATCTTTCCCCCGTGAAAATTTGTCAAAATGGTTGCATGCATTGCATTCAAATTTTATTATAACCATTTGATTTACTAATATACTTGGAGAATTTTGGTCATGGTTTTCATGTTCATTGTGTGCAAGTTCTTTAAAGGGTCTTCTCGATGAAAATCCACTTCTCCTTACTCCACATTAAAGCTAGATCACCAAGAAACCTACCTCAAGTCTTGTTGCTCTTTTATTTTTCAATTTAAGTTGTTCACATGCTTAGGGAAATAACGAGTAGTTTGTTTTGGTTTACTCACACATCTCACTTTTTTCATTTTCTATCTGTATTTACAGTTCCAACCTATTTATTGCATGTGATTAGTCATTCCTTGCATCAAATCACACATAGAAAAATGAACCAAGGTATGAAAGGATTGAGTCTTTTAAGATGTTTTAGGATAAGACAACAAGCCTACAAGGTTGGGGCCAAACTAATAGCAAGAGATCCTTGATGAAGTGTTAGATATGACAAATGCAAGTAGACAAAGATCCTAGTAGGTGAATTATGAATTTAGATTAAGATTTGGTGTTGATTCAAGTGTGTACTTGCAAGAAAGGGTTTCAAAGATAGAAGATTCAAAGGGAATATAAGAGGCTCCACGAAGATAAATTGAATGGTATAAATAAGCAAGCTTGTAAGTGAATGGAAACGTAATTGATAGAGAGAGACCTATATGGAAAAAATCAAACCACGTGGTTTGAATACGTAGTGCTAGTTTCTAACATCATAATGCAAATTCCCCCCTAAAAGAACCTCTTTGTTGAATGTGTTGTGAAACATAGTCTTGATACAACTAGGAAACTCATGATTCATTTTGTGCAAGAAATGTTAGAAAGGATTTGACTTGTTTGATCCTATAAATAGAAAAACCCAAACTAATTGGGGTCATTGTGGAACAATATGAAAATCATCCTAATTAAATATGGACCCAATTAGTTCCTTGTGCTCCAAATTGGACCCATAGAGTAAGGAAATACCACAGACAAGTGCCCCAAAGGGTAAAAGTGAACCAAATAAATGACCAAGGTCCAAAGGAAAGATAGGAAGAGCATTAAATGACTCTACCCAAGAAATAAACATCCCTAATAGGTCATATATCGAGCTCAGACAATGATACTGAAAGAATATGGTCCAACTTAGAAGGACATCATAAATATATTAAAGTCATAATTCAATGGCCATGCATGGACACAAAACATAAATGATAAAAGGGTCATATTGCGGCCTCCCAAGTGAGTGGGAATATATGAGTGCTATAGTGTGAAATCCATAAGCTACATATTTCCCACCTTATAGGATTTTCTCTCCATCATATGGGAGAAGTGGCAAGTTGCAAGGATGGACATAAGAAATCAAAGTGAAAGAAGACAGTTAAAAAAAGACTAACAATAATAGTAAAATGATGGTGCACAAGGAATATCTCCCTACATGTTTTTTGCATTAGCTCCTACTAGTTTGTGTAGTAGGAGATAATGAAAAAAACATGATGAGGGGATAATATATACTATTCATATTCACTTAATTTCTAAACATGTGTGTGGATATCTCATGCCTTGATAATCAATGCAAAGAGTGAAATCATCACACACCCATGTAAGAGATATGATATCTATCCCAAGGGATTAACTCAGTGGCTTGTCACCAATGTTGTTAGGCATCTAGATAATTTTGTGCTAGTGAGTGCCCAATTTGAATCCCATGGGGTTAGGTGCATTAGTCTACATAAATGATTTTACTAGGGATGTCATCCATTCATGAGAGGAAGCATAGGAAGCAAGCAAAGGAAGAACGAAGAAGGGTAGAGAAAATATGAAAATAGATAATGCTATTGGGACACAAGCAAAAATATGAGGAAACAACTATGGAAAGGAGCTAATGTGAGAATGAATATCATGATGTTGGTGAGTTGTTAGAGAAGGAATCAAGTGACAAATTTCAGCATTGGGCTAACATGAGAAAGGAATCATACATCAACATAAATCTAGTATAAGCACAAGAGGTGGCAATGCTAATTGAACACCAATGAAGGCATTAGAGGTAGCATACATCAAAAAGGTAGCAATGATGATGGTTGTGGAGCATCAATAAGGGAATGATGCAATAAGCAACAATGCATGGGTTGATATAGTAAAGGAAAGAGACAATAGGTGAGAACGCCTAAGCTAAACTAGTGCAGGCAATATGTTATAGGTGGGAGAAGTTTGAGGAATGAGATAAACCTTATAGATGTAGGATACAAGGTTCTACTACTAAATCCAAAATCTTGAGGAAGAGACAAAGATAAGTATTGATTGGTCCCAACTAAGGAGAAGTTATCTTAAATAGGATCATACTTGAGATACCAATCTAGTGGTAATCAATATTGATGAAGCGAATAATGAAGGAGGAAACCAAGAAGAGAGAATATAGGGGTGCCAAACGTAGAAATGTGCACCTTTCCCTAATAATTTCGTGGGTAGGAAAGAAATGAAGGAAGTAAAATTTGGGAGAATCCAAGAGAGGGGAAACAAGAAAGAAAGGAAATGCAGTATTTCCCCAAGCAACTCATAGTAGGCACAAAAGAGGGAGTGACAAGGGAAGGGGAGATGGCCTCAAGTCGGTTAGGTCAAGTGAGGAGGAAATATCCCAAGGTCCAAGTCAAGAGGGTAATTAAGATAAGGGGTGTAGATTGGACCAAGGAAATGATTTGGCGTGTCTTTCAAAAGGGAGGTTGTGGATTCATTATTTTTGAAGCATTGCAATATTTGGTCTAGTGGGTACCCAAAATGTGATAAGAGAATCACATATGAAATTCAATTAAAGGGAAAATGGGGCACCCTCATTAAGTGAATATAAGGGGATACCCATTGTCAGTGGATTTCTCATGACTTGATACTTGAGTGTAGGCTTATCACCACATTAACGTGACTTGTTCCAATTGGAAGGTTTTTAGGAAGGATAACCTTGATAACATAAAAGTGGGTGACCACGTGGCAAGATCACAATACATATTTCACGGGGACCAGACAAGGAGGAGGATATTAGGGATGTTTTTGACCTACTAGTGATAGGGTGATGATATGATCATCCTAGGAAAGGATGAGGGTGCAATGGAAGTCAATCTCGAGACACATGATTCATAACAACTTATGAACACAAGATAAAGGATGTATAGATGATCCTAAGTAAGGCTCCAGGTTAATGAAGAGAGGCATCAAGATAGAGGAGGAACCCGGAGTATGAAGTTGAGGAGAGAAAAACAACATAGGAAAGTAAAAATTAAAAAACGAAGAGACCTAATTTAGGATATATCAATTGATTTAGGGGATCCAAAACACTCATATAAATAAGGAAGGGGGAGAAAGATAGACTGACAAAAGAGGAATCCATAGTCTAAGGAACCAAGGAGTGGAATGGAGAGAAAATGGATGAGAGAGACAAGACCTCACTCAAGATATGAAGGGTCGATGGGAAATTCCTAGTGGAGTCACTAAAATGTAGCATGTGAGTAGGGATGGGGAACCACTCTAGCACAAGCACCATCAATAATAATAAGGGGAGAATGGTTAACGATTCAACTTTAGTGAAATATCAAGAAATGATAGGGGAGCAAAAGAGAGGAATAAAATAGAGTAGAGAGGAATAATGGAACTCTCTCGCTCTCTCTCTCTCTCTCTCTCTCTCTCTCTCTCTCTCTCTCTCTCTCTCTCGCTCTCTCTCTCTCTCTCTATATATATATATGGAGTCATCATTTCATTTTGACTTAGTTGGTTCTCACGCTATCGAATCATACACATGAGTTGGTTATAATATATTTATTTTGTCGAAGACCCCAAACATGTTTGACTCAATTCAACCAATTAGTGAGTCCACTTGGGAACCATCAATAACACTGCTTCCTAATGTGCCTAGGCTGCCTTAGTGGAAGTGATACAACTTTCATTGTAATTCTCTAGATTTGAATGCATCTATTCCATGTCTTGTGAGCCACCAATGATGATCTTATTCTTTTGATTAGCTCCTTCAATATCTTAGGCCCCTATGTTGTTCAATTGGGTTTCATTTGTTGCAATTTTACTTTCCCATGAGATGTTATTGTTCCTTCCTATGTATTTAGATCAACTACGATATTGGCCACATTTATGTACTTGGATTGGGTCCTTTTTAACCTAATCTTATGACCTGTTGGAATGTGGATTTTTTATGTACTTAGCTCCAACTCATTAATGCCATGATCCCATTTTGTATTGAGACGCTTATATAAGCATGGGTGTGTTTTCCTCATTGATATTGTAATTATATACACATCTTTGTGCATTGGTTAGTTGTTTGCATGTGGGCCTCTATATCCCTTGTGGGCGTCATCCTCCCTCTTTGATCACATTTTCCTCGGTTATGTGGTTTGAAAAATAGAAACTTGTGATGTATTTGAGCCATACGATGTGCTCTTAACCTCATACATTATTGGGCAGTTGTTGTTGACCTACTTTTGCTCACCTAATTTGTCATAAGAAATTTCAACTTTATACGTCACTTTGACATCTTTGACCCTCATTCGCATCACATCCATCATCATATAACCATAGTATTACCAACATGAGCTAATTCAAACCCCAAATTTGACCACAAAAGTGAAAGTACATGTTTTTTTAGCACGATGCACACTAAATCCTTTAAAAATGTGATTTGTCCTTAAATTACAAATATAATTGAATTTAATGTTATGTCCCTACCAAAACTGACACAGTGGCCTAAACTAGACTTGTACAATCCATTATTTCCAAAAAAATGTCTGATTTAGTCTTCAATACTTATTCTCATCCCACTACTTCATTAATACATGGGATTATTTACATTTGAATCTAGCTCTTAAGAGTTCCACTATTTCTCATATAAATAAAGCTAATAAGGTGAGCCATTTCACCACTCACTCATTGAGGGGTTATGCTACTAGAATTTGTCTAGAAAGAGGAAAGCACGCTAAACTTAGTTTTTCCCACAATAGAGGAGAGCCCTTCCTACCACCAAATAATTGGAGTGGAGAACACAAGGAGGAAAATGAAACTTCCTTCAAGTAGATTTGGAGCCCATCTATCATCTTCAACTATCTTAAGGTGTTGTATTGTAAGTCTCTTGTTTGCATTCTTAATAAAATATTTTACATTCTTTATTGTATCTTATGTTCTAGGAATATAAGATGCATTTTGCTAGTCGATATTCTTTCTTTTACATGAGATGGAATAACGAGTGATTTAGTTTGCATAGTTTTTTAGTTTACTTTCATTTTATTTGCTACTTGATAAACACAAAAGTGGTTAACTTTTTGCACATATTGGTAAAAAAACACCACTATTACATACAAAAGCACAAATATAGTATAAACACAAGAGGTGTCAATGCTAATTGAACACCAATGAAGGTGTCAGAAGTTGCATGCCAACAAGGTGCCAAAGAGGGTTTAAGAGGAGATGATGATCGTGGAGCACTAATGAGGGCATAAGGTGATCCCGGGGTTTGAGTCAAGAGGGTATTTAAGATGAGGGGTATATATTGGAGCAATGAAATGAGACCATGTGTCTTTCAAAAGGTATGTTGTGGCATGAACAATTTTGGAGTATAACAATAATTGGTCTAAGGGGTGATTAGAATGTGATAAGAGAATCACATCTAAGATTTAGGTTGAGGGTAAACGGATCAAACCTCATTAAGCAAAGGAAAGGGATGACCAATCTTGAGTGGATTTATTATGGCTTGATAAGTAAGTGTAGGCCCATTGCTTTATTGGTGATACATGTTTCAATTTGAAGGTTTGTGTTCAGGAAGAAGAGCCATGATAACAACGAAGGGGCTAACCACATGATGATATGGAATTGAATCTATAATAGAGGCTGTGAAAGGAGGAAGAGACGAGGGATATTCATGACTTGTCGGTGTTAGGTTGGAGATATTGTCATCTCTATAAAGGTAAGCATGGAATGGAAGTCAACATAAAAACACATGATTTTGAAGAACTTATAAGCACAAGAAGAAGGAGGGAGAGATGAGACTAAGGAAGAATCTAGGGAAATGAAGTGAGGCATATAGACAAAGGTTGAACCTAGGTTATGAAGTGAAGGAGATAGGCACAACTTTGGAAATAAAATGTTCCCATTCCCAGGAGATCTAATATAGGATCTCTCAACTGATTCAAATGATCCCAAACATTTGGAGGGGTAATAAAGAGAGAGAGAACTCAAAGTGGTGGAAGATGACTCCATTGTCTAAAGAACCAAGGAGGGAAAATGAGAGAAAATGGAGGAAATATGCTAATTAACTCAAGAGAGGGAATGGTTAATGGGAACTTCCCAATGAAGTTTCCAAAATGAGTTGTGAGTAGGTATGGGGAACAACCCTACCACAAACAACACTAATAAGGAGGAAGGAGAGAGTGGGTCATGATTCAATTTTTGGGAAAAATCAAGAAATCCCCAAGGTGAAGGAAGATGAGAAGAAAATAGAGTGAAGAAGGCTTTTAGATTAATTAGGGTTTTGATCTTAGTTAATTATCTAAGGTTGTAGTTTAATTAGAGTACTTCATTTAGTGTTTCCAACAAGTTATTAACAACTAATCAACACAGGGAATGCAGTACTAAAGGTTAATTCACAATCTCCCATGGTCAATGAATTAAACTAAGTGATGGAAATGAAAGAGAGATGAAAATGAAAGAATTCCCTGAAATGAGAATTATTGCAGACGTTGAATCTTCTTATGTTAAATATGGGAGTTGTGATAGGTCTCTAAGAAAGTGTTCCACCTTTTAAATGATCCTCCATACACATTTCAATTCTCTTGTAAAACAAACTTACACTCATCTCTAATACAAAGTATTGAATAGAATCCCAAGTCCCTTAACATGGTTTGATGCCCTTGTTTCCATTGTTGTGTCAGGACCTTCCTTGAGGTTGTATGGTTGAATAATCCAAGGTATGAGAGGACTAATCCCTTTTAAATGTCCTAGGATGAGAGAATGTTGTGAGGTTGGATCCAAACTAATAACAAGATATCCCTCATGCTAAGGTGTTGAAGAAGATAAATAGAAGAATCCTAATAGCATCATGAGTGAATTAGGTAGGTAAATCAAGAATTAACACCTAATCCAAGTGTGTACTTTTTTTTTCCACGGAAAAAATCGTAATTTTATTTCAGCTATGAACAAAATTACATTCGCATATGTATAAAAGGTAGTTAAGTACCCCATACATTGTCAACAAAAAAAATAAAATGTTTCTACAGTATCACAAAACTTTTTACAGTTTTTTACGACCATTATAGTATCTACTTATATAATGAAGCAATTTTTATCCAAAAACAGTTCACATAAGTCATATATCTAAGTAAGATACACACAAGATAGTTTCCCTTTAATCCCTGTTCAAGCAAAAAGCACCTGTTCCTCATTGAACGAGCGATGATAATAACTATAAATACCGACCGGATCATGTTCTAATATCTTCCAACAACCAAACATGAGCTGCATGGCTTCCTTGGACAGCCTGTCAGCCACCCCATTCCATTCCCTGTAAACATGTGTAAAATATATACTGTCAAATATCTGTTGTAAAAGAGTCACTTCCTCAAGAATAGGAATAAGTCGTAACACATGAAATTTGTTAAATCCTCTATCCCAATCAATCACAATCATTGAATCACCAAAAAATTGTAAAGAATGACAATCCTTTTCCACAGCCAATAGGTGTAGAATTTTTAAAGCCATCAATTATGCAAAATTGTTGGAACCCCTCCCCAGGCCAACCGATATATGAAAGGAATTAGTAGTAGAAATAAAAAGACAACCCTCGCCCTCACAAGTGAGCTATTTCTCATGAGATGAGCCATCAAAAAATCCCCAAGGCCTAAGTTGGTCGATATCCTCCACTCGAATAGCCCTAACTAAAGAAATCTTATTTGTTTGAGGAAAATGTTAAAAAACAACCAAAATATTGGCAACAACCAACTCCAAAGGCATTCGTTGATCTTGAAAAATAGATTTGTTTATGGCCAACTAGACACCCCAAGCAATAATGCAAGGAAGTGCTCTGAATATCAAGAAACCCCTCTCAGCAAACCATACATGTAATGCCTCCACAAAATTTAGACCATGCCAAACAAAGAAAGAATTTAATGCTATTCCAACCTCCTGCCAAATTTGCTGAGTGTAATAGCAGTGCATAAAGAGATTATCAAGTGTTTCAATAGAGTTGCAACAAAGTGCACATCTACCCACACCCTGAAAGCATCTATGTTGAAGAACATCCCAAGTAGGAGCTTTGTTTTCCAAAATAGTCCAACAAATAAGTTTTGTTTTGGCTAGACACTTTAATTTCCAAAGTTTCTTCCACCACCAAATAATTGGCTGATTTCGAGCCTCCAAATTTAATTGTATATAACCATGCTTTGGTGTATATTTCCCAAATGAGTGATGAACCCAAAACAACAAATCCTCCCAAACCGATAATCTAATATGTGAGTTTCTTAGCGCTGCCAGGTAAATTGACCATTCCGCTGATAATTCAACAGTCATTACCAATCTATAACCAAAAACCCATATTTGGTGCCGCATCGTCGACATCCCAGGATCAGCCATTTTAGAGAGGAAAATAATACCCCTGCCAGCTAAGAATAATCTTAAATCCACAGATTGTATGTGGGCTCCACTAGAACCCACCCAAGGGTCCAAACCAACCCGAACCAGTCTACCATTTCCAGCCCTCCAAACCAGTTCAGAACCAATCAGGAAAAAGTAATGTAATACTACCTTCCAAATAACAGAGCAACCACCCCTTGATTTATCTTCCATCCGAATCCATTCCAGAATATAAAGACGAGCAATGTACTTTTGATGTACCACCCGAGTCCACAAACTTTCTGAATGAATAAGTCTCCAATAGACTTTAGCAGCCAATGGTTTTGCAAAAAGAAAGATGTTTTTTAAGCCCCAACCCCCAAGTGCTTTTGGGATGGCTAACCGCTCCCAACGAACCCAAGGCATTACTTGATGATCCATGCTTCCCTTCCAAAGATAAGTGAAACAAGATTTGCGCATCCTCTCCAAAATACCTTTAGGTATCCAAGAAAGGGACATCCAAAAAACTAGAATGGCTTCTAATACATATTTAATCAAACCAATCTTCCTGCTCTAGACAACCAATGATACCTCCAGCCCAAAAATCTCTTTTCAAAATTTTCCAAGAGCCACATCCAATCAGCAATACAATAGGCATTTGGTTTCAGGAAAAGGCCAAAATATTTAAGTCCATCCTCAAGTTGTAACAACTAAAAAGAGAATAAAGAAGAATGCCATCTTATCTACCTGTCATCCGAATTTGAGTAAGAAATGGTAGATTTATCAACATTGACTACCATACTAGTACCGATTTGTATCAAGAGTAGACCTTCTTTGAGTTTAATTATATCCTGGCAAGAACCATCACAGAAAATGAGGATATCATCAACAAAGAGTAAGTGTGTAGTATACAATACCTCAGAAATATGAATTCCTTTGAAAGATCCAACAACTTTGGCCTCCAAAATGAAATGATTCAACCCTTCAGCCACAAGGAAGAAGAGTAAAGGAGAGAGTGGATATCCTTGTCTCAAGCCACGTCCAATACTGGAAAAAGGACTAGCAGAACCGTTAATAAGAAAAACAAAGCTTACCGTAGTAATGCATGCCATAATCCATTTTATAAAATCATAATAGAAACCTAGATGTGTAAGTAACATCTGAATATAAAGCCAGCTTATCCGATCAAATGCCTTAGAAAGATCAATCTTTACAACTGCCCCTTTCAGCCTGTGGGTCTTTCATGAATGTAACCCTTCCTGAGCCACTCCAATAGCCTCATGTATCTGTCTACCTTCAAGAAAGCCAAACTGTTCACTGTATATACAACGGGAGAGTATAACTTTTAATCTCATGGAAATAACCTTTGCAATGATCTTGTAAAGACAATTGCAAAGAGAAATAGGTAGAAAATCATCAAAATTTTCACGCTGATCCTTTTTAGGAATAAGTGCGATAAAAGTTGTATTAATAGGCCCATGAACATGACCAACAATCCTGGATTCTTCCACAACCTTCAACATATCAACCGCAACAAGATCAAAGAATCCAATAAAGAACTCAACTGGCCACCCATCCGGTCACGGGATTTTATCCTTTTGGAATGAGTGGAGAATATTGAGTAATTCATTATTAGTGACAACCTCCATCAACCGCCTGTTATCATTGTCATCCACAAAACCAGGAAAAATATGTGCAACTCGAATGATTTCTGCAAGAGACAGACCAATCAAAACAGTGAAAAGGTCTCCAAAATGTCGAACCCCCAAACCATCCAAATCATCAAAAGAAGAAACCAGATCACCCCAATCATCATTGAGTTCCCAAATGGTATTGGATAATTCCTTTCCTTTTGCAGAATCCTGAATTTTTTTTGTATTTTCATCCCCACAGGTTAACAATAGAGCTCGACTTTTTAAACCCCAAGCAACTTCTTTTTCCCCCAAAAGCTTCCGACGTCTATCTTCACACGAAAAAACTTCATCTTTTGTAGCTTGATCAAGCAAACCCAACCCAGGCCTATTGAGAATTCGATCCAGAAAAAGTTCACAGTGACGAAGATCCTGTTCATCCCTCAAACGCTTTGCATGGACCCAAGTAATAGTAGCTTATTTTACTCTACTGAGATTTTCCATAAAGAGAACCCCAGCAAAATCCCCATCCCCATTAGGAATATGGATCCACAAGTCCTGTACCAATTTACAAAAAGAAGGTTATTTTAACCATTCATGATTAAATTTGAAAGGACTGGGAGGTTTCCTACTCCTTCCTTGAATTTCAAAGAAAATAGGACAATGATCAGATCCCCCCCCGCTCGCCACCCATTGTCAAACCAAATCACCCTCCAAAAACAAACGATCCACTACCAAAACTCTGTCCAGTCTCTTGGACACCCTATTCTCACCCGTCCTTTTATTTCGCCACGTTGGAGAAATATTTATAGGAGCAATATCCAGCAGTTCATGACAGGGAAAGGAATTAGTAAAAAAATATGCCAAAGTATCTGGAACCCCCTTAGGTCCCCAAACCTCAACACATCCCAAGGAGAAGTTAAAGTCACCTCCCAAAATCACCTCCCGGATAGAGACAATAGCCTTGTTTAAAAGAGAGTTCCAAAAAGGCACCCTATTCACATAAGGTCCATAAATATTCAGAATAGTCATCACCTTCCCAAGGTGTGCATCAAAACGATCCAGTCCAATACCAATGGAAAAAATCCACATACCATCACATCAACAACTCTTCAAGTTCCACCCCGAGGCTAAACCACCAGAACGTCCATACACATCCACCGCAACAAACTGCCAACCCGAAAGCAAGGTTTCTAAAATACAAGACACTTCTTCATTAAAGCCCAAAGTCTCTTGAAGAAGAACCACATGAGGGCGATTGAACTCAATCAAATGCCAAAGAGACGATTTTTTGGAGGGGTTCGCTAACCCACGACAGTTGAAGGACATAATCTTCATGTGATAACCCCATCCAGGGCTTTCACTGCTCCAAGTGCCCAATTGAGAGAAGACTGTTTCCCCGACTCTCTATCCAAAAGAGCACGCTCTTATTCCCGTGAGAAGTGTAATTTTCTCCCACGACTCCTCAAAGAAGAGAAACCATGGGAGATTACAGATAAACCCTTTACCCAGGTTTCCACTCCTAGCACCTCACGATTTCTTAGATTGTAACGGATGATCGGAGGTTCTAGAAGAAGGAGGTTCAACGAAAACAATTGATAGAGAGAAACAAGAACTCTCCTTAGGGATCGAACAGGGAATCCACCAGAAATAAGGGGAAAGTTGGCCAAGGTAGAGGAGACCACCGCATAATCATCCATACAAAAAGGAACATTAAAAGTAAAATAAGAGGATGTACTATTAACATACGTACCCGGTGGAATAGAAATATCAATCGACCGAGAAGCGAGAGTAGACACACCAACTGCACCTTCAGCAGTAGGAGCATGAACTTGATTAGTCGGAGCAGGAGGCTTCTCCTCATTCCCGATCTCCCGAACACCAATGCACGAAGAGTGTCCTCCTGACCCCCTTCAAGATGGATACGTGGGAAATCCCAGCTTCATCTGAGACTGACTGCCAAAAAACTGACCTTTTCCCTGAAAAGGTAAAGAGCATGAAGCCAAAAACTGTCCATACGCATGACAATGGTGGCACCGAAAGGGGACACCTTCGTAATCCAATATCTATGTAATAGTATCCGATGGTGTTTGAATTTGTATGTATGTTGAAATCCCAAGTTTAAGATCAATCTTTACCAAAATCTGGGCCACTCTCATCACCCTCGAAGACTGAAAAGATAGGTCCATAGCTACAAACTCACCCAAGAAGTTCCCAATGGCAGTAAAGTGGGCAGGCATCCAAATATGCATAAGTAAACTAGGTAGCCAAACCCACAAAGGTTCCAACGCCACCTTCTCCGTTTTTGCATCAAATACTGGATCCCATCATTTCAGAAACAGAGGAATACCATCCATACTCCACTGAAGACCAAGAACCCTAGCCACCAAATCATTAGAGTCAAAAATGAAGGAGAACCAACCTTTTGCCAGTACCCTGGTATGGTTCAACTGGGGAAAAAAATCCCCCCACTGATCCACCACCCACCGATTGAGAAAGTACCAACCAAAATGTCTGCCACGAGGCCACCCCACCACCGTTGTTGTAGTAAAATCCACTACATCATCAATTTGTACATCCACCCCCAGAACCAGGGAGTCACAATGAGCCCTAGAATTAACACAATGCAATTTTTTACGTGAGGGTTTTCCCTGACCCAAGGCTGCCTTTGAAGAGAGGCGCGAATCAACCTCTGTACTATTCCCCACCACTGCAACTAGAGATCCTCCTAGATCACCCGCCTGAGAAAAAGAAAGATCCATCGGAACATAACCCACCTCCGGACGCCGACAAGGTTCTCGTTTAGACCCATCATCAAAGAATTCACCCACCGAAAAAGAAGAAGGATCCGAGTGTGTACTTATAAGACAAGGTTTCAAAGATATAGGATTCAAAGAGAAGAGAAAAGCCTCTAGAAAAAGGAATTAAATGTTATAATAAAGAAGGAAGGGGATGACCTCAAGGCATAAGGGAATGGCAAACTAACTCTTAGAGAGAGAGGTTGGTACAGAAGAATCAAACCATATGATTTGACCATATACTGCAACCGTCGCCCCCCCCCCCCCCCCCCAAAAAAAAAAAAGAAGAAGAAGAAGCTCTTTGTTCTATGAGCCATAAAATACATTCGCAATGTAGCCAGGAAGGTTGCAAAGAAAGGTTAAGAATGGTTTTATTCATATAACCTCATAAATAGCAAAATCCAAAAGAATTTGGGTCATCATGAACCTATAATGAAGTAACTTAAGTAAGATTGGATAATACCACCCCAAAGTCTGTATCCAAATTAGAGAAGATTGGATAATACCACACAAACCACTTGTCTTATAGTAAATATGCATGTATGTTTATTCACAACATACACTTAACATACATATACCCAAAGCTTGCACTCCAAAGTCGGTTTCCAAATTAACGAAGATTGGATAATGCCACACAAACCACTTATCTTATAATAAATATGCATGTGTGTTTATTCCGAGAACATATAATTAACATAAATATATAACTATTAATATAAATTTTTTCCCAAAATGACCCTTTAATAATAATTAACTTTATATTTTATACATATGTAAATATTAATAAAGTAAATGGATAAACGATAAAATATTTTTAAAGAAAAAATAATGATATTCAAAATTTATGAATAACATTTCAAACACTAAAATGAAAAAATGTACTCTACTAATGTAGCATTTTAAAAACTTTTCGTCTTCTTTTAATGTTAATGTCCGTCATGATAAACTTATATGTTTTCTTTATGCATGATGTACGTATGTATACTAGAATGCAATACAATCCAACATAATAATAATGACAAAGGGGCCACATAAGGCTATGCAAGGAAACCTTCATTGATGATACATGGAAAAAATTATTAGGCCCACGCACACGAGGAAATAATATATGTTATCATGATGTTGTGTTGGTTAGTTGCACAAAAGCCATAAGAGTATTATTTCGAGTTCATTTCTTTCTGAATGTCCCGTCATGCCAACCATGTTATGTCTAAAGCTATATTTGACATATAGCCTTGGTAATGTACGTTGGCCATGCTATGATTGGTCAATCATATAGCAACGCTCTAAGGAGTAAGCTTTTATTAAGATATTCAAGTTTTATAACCAAACCTTCATAAAAAACAGCCTTTGCCTAGTTTATATGGGAAGTTTTCAATGTAGGAGGAAGTTTTTAAGCCCTTTAGGTTTTCATATGTAACCATTTCACAACCACAACAAGCTGGGATCAACCTTGTTTGTCTGACAATATTGGGCTCATTTTAAAGAAGTCTTTCTCGACAATGGTCGTCATAATAGCATCTTTATGGTCAGTTTGGAGGATGTGCAATCTAGTCCTATTTCAGAATGGGAAGCCAAATCCTTATCTTACTGGTTTAAAAGCAATTGGCTGGCTTCACTTATATGGATCTCTGATTCATAAGGAGTTCTGCCGGAGATTAGAATATCCAACGGTTGAACAACATGGTTTTGTGGGTTGTTTTGATGGTGCCGAGCAAAGAGGCATTTGTGGAGCATGTATGGTAATCATATTAAGCCAATCACTATTTTACAGACTAAAATTCAGTATTGGCTTAGGAACAAACACAAAAAAAGAGCTTCTTGCGCTCTGGGGTTTATTGTTTTTGCCAAAGAAAAAGAAATATATACCATATGATCTTTGAAGATTCAAAAGCAATAGTTTTTTTTTTTTTTCAGAGGAAAAATTACCAGTAAGCAATAGTTGTCTGGGCTAAGAGTATCCACGACCTACACTTTCATCATAGGTCGCCATTTGGCCTCGGTTTGTCTGTGTGGGTGGGAGTAGATGCTCTGATGGGTTTTGGGCTTGATGTCTTTCTGCCGATGGAGTGATAGGGGTTTTGCAGGCACACAAACTGTGCATGTTGAAAATATTTAATAATCCAACATTAACAGAACTGTGGAAACATGGATGGATGAGCTCTGGAGATTTGGGATTTATCTGGGTTTAATATTGGGATTGATTGATTCAAACTTAGGAAGCCTCGTATTCTCCTTTGGGAGGAATACAATGAATTGGTGTGGATGGATCCGGGAGGGAAGGGGTGGTGGCGGAAAAGGTTTTGGAAGGTAAATGCTCCACCGAAGAGTGCCTTATTTTTCCGGCCTGTATTAAATGTAAAGGTCCTTACTTGGGATTGAATGTGGCTCAAGAATTATTAGGGCAAGGGGGTTTGTTACACGTGCCACTCTTCTGTGGAAACTAACAACCACTTTTTACAATCCTGCCTGGTGTGACATAGAACAATAGCTGCAGGGTGAAAATTTAAGGGCTAGGGATGTTCTTAAGGACTATTTTGTGGATTACTTTTAGTGCAGTTTTGAGGGCCGTGCCATAATTGTTGTGCTGGGGACTATGTATATCTTCAGCTACTACTTAGACTGTAGCCCTCCAATAATCATCCTCAGCATCTGCCTTCATCATATAATATCTCTTCTGCTTCAGCTGTGACTCATGGGGTTCAAGATTGCACTCCGAAATGATTTGATCACCAGAATACTTCTGTTCCCAGCGATTTTGCAAGATCACAATTTTTTGAAACTCGATATGGAATGAAGTTTCATCATTTGGAGTCACCTCCAGACTGTCATGTCTGGGAGTCTTAAACCAAGAAACCTGAGACCTGCTCACGAAATGCAAGGCGAATCTCTCCATTCGATCGTGGGCACAAAATATAATTCTAGAGACTCTGCTTAAATTTCTCACAAACATTATGTTCCCTGGAAACGAAATTCTCTGAATTACCCAACTCAACCAAAAAAGAAACCGAATTCTCTACAGTTCGCTTCAACAAAGCTGCTGCTCGATTCCTCAACTCTTCAGATCGTTGCCAATCCACTTTAGCTCTATGATTCTCCCAACCCACCGGTCGTAGCAATAAACCAAAAAACGAGATAGCAAGCCATCTCTCCCAACGCACTTCATACTTGACAAATTTAGAATGCAGAATCCTCATAAAACAATTATTCTGTCCATCGATACCAGCTTCCCTATTACTGATTTTCCCCCAAAATCCACTCTTCAAAAATAGAGACTTCAATGTCGATATTGAAGATCAGATAATCTCCATTCAAAATGCCAATGAAAACTCGAACCAGAATCAACTGCAGAAAAAGAATTCCAATGATCTGTTTGAACTGCACAGAGAATTGACTGTTATTTAAAAACAAAATAAGCAGCCAGTTGTTCACAGAAATCGTCCATCCAGAAGAGGAGATTTTCACAAACCACAAGCTCAATGCTTAGAGTTGCAGATCCTTTGCTCCTTCATTGATGCTTAATTCGCCCTTTGGAATATTACATGCCTTCTTATCTTCTTCATCTGCCACTTTATTTAAATCTCTAAGCACATGGAAGAAGCTAACATCAGAAAAGATCGCGATTTCTTGACGAACTCTTTCCGGAGTTCTAGCGAGAATCAAATCTTTAATATTTTGGCATTGCATTTGAAACTAAATGACTGATGATGATAACCATAGAATTACTAATTACAGTCAAAACCTGAATTTCCAAACTTCTGGTTTACTTTAGACCTTGCCACAAGGCCAGAGCTTTGCCTTGGTTGCTTGCCAGAACTCTCAGACCCCAAGCATATTTCTCTCTGAATTTACTCCAAGGTCAAAAATCACCTCCCGCACCAGCCAACCCATAGGTGGTGGAGCTTTTTGTATTTAGCCCTCCCATAGTTGGTGGTGGAACTATATATTTAGCCAAACCAGAGTTGGTGATCAATTTTATAGGGGCCATAACTTTATATTCAAAACATTGGTTTATAGCCGTGGCATGTTAACCACATTTTTAAGGGAACATTTATGTACGTCTTGTCTACACATATTTTAAGAGAGTTGAATATGGTGGTAGAAAGCTTTGAGTCTACAATCGGACCAACTTCTTGTAACTAAATATTTTGATGGTGAGTAGGGCTGGTACTATATTGAAAAAAGTAAGCTAAATTCTAGATAATTTGTATTTGAAATTAGATTTTTTTATTTTATTTTGCTAAAATATGATAGAAATTAGTGAAATGACAATTTTTAGTGGTTGGAATTGCATAATGGAGGCGTCTCAGCTGTGAATCCATTTATGTAATCAAAATTGCAATTCCAACCATGAAAACTGCATTTTCGTCAACAAATGATGTTGCTGGATTTAGGCCAAACTTGTTAGCAAAGATGCAAATTGTCTAAAGTTTAGCCAGATTAAAGTTCCTGATTGACTGGATTTCAATGAATTCGAAATGGATTCAAGGCATTCGATTACTTTTGAGACGCCTCGATAATGCAATTCCAACCATGAAAATTGCATTTTCGATAACAAACCATGTTGCTAGATTTAGGCCAAACTTGCTAGCAAAGATGCAAATCGTCTAGAGTTTAACCAACTCCAGATTAAAGTTCTTGATTGACTAGATTTCAATGAATGACATGTAGGCTCGTTTCCATTTGATTTTTGGCTTAAGATGTATTTTTGGACAATATATAATTTTGGTTAGCAGCAATGATAAAAAACAAATTTAGCACTAATGTTCTATTTACACAATTTAAAACTTTATGCATCAACATTTTAAGGATGTAAATAATGTATGTGGATTCTATTTAAGTAATATGTATTGTTGGACAATATATAATTTTGGTTAGCAACAATGATACAAAAACAAATTTAACACTAATGTTCTTTTATGGACACATTTTAAAACTTTATGCATCAACATTATAATGTATTGTGGATTCTACTTAATAAAAATATTTTTTTCTCTAGAAAATAATAATAATAAATAAAATATAAGGATTTAAAAATATTTTATCTTTAAATAAATATATTTAAAAAATGTAATTAAAATGATTATATATATATTTTAACTCAAACGGATATATATTTTTTATTTTTATGATATTTTGGAGAAATCCTCGAATGAAATAGCAATAGCCAGATCAACCAATAACAATTTGATCAGAAGATAAACTTCTATAGGACCAATAATTAAAACAAATTTCAAGAAATATAATTTCTTTTTTTACATTTTCAACAACATCACTCTCGCATATGAACATTTGCGGGAGCGACTGAAAAATACAAGGTTCTCCATTGGTACTGAAGTTTCCTTGATGGAAAAGGCATGCTTTATTTGCCAAAGAATCGGCTAGGTTGTTTAGCTCTCTCAAGATATGGAAAGAAGAGACCCTATCAAAGTCTTTCAGGATGTTTCGAATTTGCTGCAAGATTTTGTCCAATGATAGATTGTTGAACTGAGATGCAGAGTTTAACAATTTAATCAATATTTTAGAATCCCCGAAAATTTGAATTTCCTTGTAACCGATCTTCTTAGAAATCTGGCAAGCCATGAGGAGTCTGTAACTCTTTGCCTGGTTATTCGAACAAATTCCTAAGCCCCAACAGAAGCAGGTGTCTATCACACAATCAGGGGAGGAAATTAACCCGCTGGCACCGGCAATGCCAGGATTTCCCTTGGACGCACCATCAAAGAAAATTGAAGCAACTCCATTACTCTTCCACCATGAAGGAAATTTATCTGCAGATAATATCAAACGCCAAGGAGGAAAGGATAACGGTTTGGAGTTTATAAGATTCTCCCTTGCGCAGAGCACCCCAACCACGTTGCAAGTTCATGAAGGAGAGGAAAAAAGCAATTTCTGACAGATTCTAAAATCTGGAATTTAACTTTAGAGGCCACGTCAATAGGAGTCCATGTTCTATCATTGAAGATAAGATCATTCCGTGCCAGCCAAACCTTCCACCAAAAGCACTTTGGAATTATGTACTGGTCATTACACCAGCCAACACTTTTCCCATTAGACTCTGGGATCCTTTCTGTCCAGGAAGTGAACAGAATCGGAACTGTCATACCAGTGGGAGAAGCGATCTTTAGATCTTTTAAAACCAATTTCCACATAGATTGAGTGTACACACAATCCACAAATAAATGATCGGATGTTTCTGATGCTGCTTTGCAAAAACAACGGAAAGGACCGTGAAAGCCACGTTTAACCAAGTTCATATTTAAATATCCAATTACTTAAACCAATAAAATGCTTTTCCATAAATTATTTATTTTCCGTAAAAATCAAAGTATTTCAAACCATAATTCTTCCTTTTATCAATTTATTCTATGCCATGGAAGTTAGAAATGAAAATAAATCAACCTTTAAGGGTCTAGACAATCTATTCTTTAAGACACATGACCGACTAAAACCATTCCATATGCGTGAGCATTTACAAAACCTAATTACAAGTTCAAAATTTTCCATAACAACACCGATGATTATGATCTTACATCAAGCTATTTAGGAAGTTCACATTCTTATGTGAACATCCTATGCAAACATGTGTAAACAAGTCTGAAAAATACCTTTCAACATGTCATAAATAGAGTAGTATTAAAAGCTTATGAAGTATTATTTTTTATTTTTCTAAAAGAAAATATCACAACTTTATTTAGATAAAACCATATTGTTGAAGTGACTTTTTGGTCGTACACTTCTAGATAACCGTCTGTTACATAGAAGACCTACCTATATAGCATATAAAGTCATCAAAATATTTCATATACCATACAATAAACATCTAAAACAAGTCTATTACAACTCATATACCAAATAGAGAAACTAGTAACGACTACAACCGAGCTGATTCAAGGTTCCATCAGTCAACTCCCATATATATATGAACCCAAGCGACAGAAGAAGGCCTTTCTTAGAAAGCAAATCAGCCTAGGAATTGCTTTCCCTGAAGATATGCTGAAAAGAAAGTCTCTGAAAGAGTATTTTTTATACAAATATAAGAGTACTTGTACTTCTAACCCTTATTTCATTAAATTTGGAATTATACAATTGATCTAAAATTTAGAACTTCAACAATACTGTGTTTTTATTACAATGAAAAATTAGAAAATTGCTGAATTCACTAGTTTGAATGTATATGTTCACCATTTTTATGTTATTAAATTATCATTATAAATCTATATAGGATTACATTGACATAAATTTGAACCAAAATTTCCAATTCTTATACATGAAATCCTTATATTATTTGTACTATTATTATTTATAGCTTGCATTAAAAGTCAAATTGATTAAAGTTTATTTCATGAATATTAGATTATGTGAAATTTTTTCTTATCTATGAAGTTATTTAATGACATTAATATATTTCTGTCTTATTATTATTAGCCAATTTAATTATAATTTGATATATTAACTACTAGTGTGTCCGTGTTAAGTTTGTTGGAATGTAAGACTCACATTTGTGGTAAATTCATGTTGTTAGTAGTTAGTTAGAGGACTTGTCAGGATGGTTGAGATGTTCGTTCAACTTCTCCTTCTAAACTAAGAATATGTTAGGTTCTATTTTGGTATATGGTTGAGATATTCTCTGAACAACTTGTTAGTGTAGCTATGTATAAGTATGCAACATTGTTTGACGTTAAAAAAATGCTCATAATTGTTATGGTGTCTAGAAATAATGTCCACTCTTCCATTTTTCTACATGGTATTGGAGTTGGTATGGGCTTAACTCCCTCACAGGAGGGCCTATGAACATGAGAGAGATTTGCGAGCTAATTTTCTATACATATATAGGATTAGCTTATCTTAGGAGAGTGAATTGTGTTTTTAGGTTGTTAGGATTAATTATTCCTCCTTTGTCCAATGTAGTCTATTTGGTCTATTTGCCTAACTTAGGGGGTAATTATTACTGTACTGGAGTGTGGGGGACACACCTAGAGGTTATCTGCCACTTACATCATGTGCATGCATGAGTTTATGTGCCTATGGAAGCAATCCCTACATTATAGGAGCCCACTTTGACTGCCACCAACAACCTCCATCAGTTGGTTATGGTTGGTAAGAAGTTATGCCGAGTTGACCTCTGGTTACAATTAGTTAGATCACTTTCAATTAGCCTAGCGCCAGTTTTGCATGCATGAAGGGAGAGTGGCGCCTTTTTCCCACCTGCCTCGTCAATTAACTGATTGTAGACTGATTTAGACATCTGAAGTTAGACTAGTGAGTTCCAACGGTGATTTAGACACAATGAGTTAGCTATTCAGTTAGCTTGAGCTGGTAGATTCGAATCCTATCCATGGCATTCGAATTCTATTTATTATATAATCATTGTATTATTGATTAATGAATAAATATTAATGCTGTGATTATATGAGCAATTCTTGTCTGATTTATCTGAAATTTGTGGCATGAATTTCATGTTCAGTGTACATTCTCTTTGATTATTCCACTGCAAAATTCCCTTCCTACAACTTTCAAATTTTCCTGTAGATCAATGGTTCACAAATTTAACATGGTGTCAGAGCCTTGTTCAGGCCAGTAGCAAGTCTTGTCCGATCTCCATTATGCACTAGAAGCAACTGAGTTTCCACATAAATCCTGGAATCATAACATTGCTCCCTCTGGATTTTGTCTAGAGAAGTCTTTCCAGGTGTGACGGACTCTGAGAAAGTGCACATGTCGAGGTGAAAAGGATTGAACTAAAAGATGATTGCGAATTGAATTGGTTTTGCAATGTTCTTTACAGGTACCTACATAGCTTCTTGAGGAATTGACTGGTCAACATACATTAAGATGGAGAATTCTTCAGCTCTCATACCTAGAATCCTTACACCCTTCAATTAAACTGATTGGAGGGCAGATATGCAGGTAGCCTTGCGCAAGCTGGGCTTGTTTATGATGAAAATGGGCAGAGAAGATGAGCCCCAACAATATGTTGAGAAGAACAAGTTTTTAAATCGGCTTGATGAAGCCTTCGGCTTCATGTGCACTCACATCTCCTGGGATATTTTGTTCCATCTTGAGGGACTAAGGACTCTGATGGAAGCTTGAGATAAGCTTGAATCTTTGTTTGGAAAACAAGATGAACTTCGAGGGAATATTTTGGAGAATGAGCTCATTGCACTACAACCCAACAGTTTCGAAACTATTCAACAATTCTTTACAAAGTACAAGTCACTAGTACTGCAATGCAAACAACGTGGATTAGAGAGGAAAGATGAGCAACTTGTGTTGTTAGTGCTAAGCAATATTGGATCAGAGTACTCAGTCTTTGTCTCTACATTCCATTCTGGAATAAATTCTAATCCTAATTGGAAGATGCCTTCTCTAGATTTTTTTTTTCTGAGTCCTAGGTACAAGAGCAAGATAAATTGGTTCAAATGGGCGTGATCCAGATCTCCAAGAATCAAGCACTCTTTGTAGGAGACTCAAACAATACACAAGAAAGAGGGAAGCACAAAGGAAAGGAGACCAAAAACATTGTTTCAAAGCCAAAGGAGAATCAGATATCTTCGATGAAGCCTGAGGTTCCAAGAAAAAGAAGAATTTCGAGAAGACTAGATGTTCCTACTATATGAGAGGCTTTCATCCAGAGAGCCAGTGCATGAAGAAAACCATTGATTATTTGTCAAAACTTCTTAAACATAACAATATTGCTCTCCCACAAATCCCAAGGAGGTCTGCAGAAGGACAACAAACATAAGAACATGAGATCTTCCATGCCTTAAAAAGCAAGTGCCTCTCGATCAAAGGTTTTTTTGATTGATTCAGGAGCATCCAATCATATGCTTGCACCCAAATAATCTTTCAACTCTTTGGATCTCTTAGGAGGACCTAGAATTCATATGGGTGATGACTCACAGATCCCAGTAGCAGGAAGAGGTTCTCTTAAAATCCAACATGGAGAGCTCATAAATGTACTCTATGTTCCCTCTCTTGCAACAAATTTGTAATCTGTATATCAGATGACTCACACTGGCTCACCAAAGCAAGTGGTATTTGGCCTTGACTCAGTAGAGATCACATATATCTCAACTTGGAAGATTATAGTGAAAGGTTTTGCAATCCATGCCTCCAAAGCATATGCATTCTCACACTTCATGCTATACGCAGATCCAGTACAAACACAACTTCCATTTGAAGCAAATAAAGGTATTGCAACTCCTTTATTTCCATTTGCAGATACATATTTATTGTCTAATGTATCAGTTTAGATTCAGCTGATGAGGAGGATCATCATGATCTTGATGTTGAGTTTATGCCTCAAGAGGATCTATATCTAGATCCAACATCTATTCCATCTCAACAGCCTAAATGGGCCCAAAATCTCATTAAAGCAGTTGGGGATGTTGTTGGGAATCCAGATGATAGAAGAAGAACGAGGTCCCTGTATCAGAATGACTATGTTACGCTATACCACACATATACACTTCTCCCTGAGAGGTGCTTCATGATGTTCGGATCAGATCCTCAAACATTCAAAGAGGCTTGCCATGATCCAAGATGGCAAGAAACCATGGATGAGGAATTTGATTCGCTACAAGACAACAAAACTTGGGAGCTTGTCTCCTTGCCTCCAGGGAGGAAATTAGTCCAGTGAAAATGGGTATACAAGACCAATATAGCATCTGATGGAACCAAAACTAAGTATAAGGCTCGGTTGGTGGAAAAAAGATACTCACAAGTCCAAGGATTGGACTACAATGAGACATTCGCTCCAGTAGCAAGAATGGACTAAATTAGAGTTGTATTGGAAGTTGCAGCTTCAAAATGGCGGGAGGTACATCACATGGATGTAAATAGTGCCTTTCTCCATGATGACATGAAAGAGGATATCTACATGAAATAACCTAAGGGGTACATTGAGGATTCTTCCTTAATTTTCAAACCGAGGAAATCAATATATGGGCTCAAACAAGCCCCAAGGGCATGGTATTCCAATATGGATGCCTTTCTCATGTCACAAAGATTTTATAGATGCAGATCAGAATGCAATGTTTACATGCAGAAGAAAGAGGGGTATTTGCTATTGATTATGCTATATGTATATGACTTGCTCATTACTAGCAGCTCTGCAGCTGGATTGAGAAGCATCAAGTCATCTTTGAATAAATCATTCGCTATGACTGATCTAGGACTGTTAAGACAATTCATTGGTTTCGATGTAAGTCAAAATACTTCAGGAATCATGATCTCACAGTCCAAATACTCATCAGATTTGCTTAAAAGACTCCACATGGAAGAATGTAAAGCAACCCCTTTTCCCTTCCTATCTGGCATCAGTCTAGAAGAAGGTGGTTCTACTCCATTGGTTGACAACACTCTTTTCAGACAACTCATTGGGAGCCTTCTACACCTCACACATTCAAGACCAGATATATCCTATGCCATGAGTGATGTTTCTAGACACATACATGATCCACATGAGTTGCATTGGAAGACAACAAAGCGTATCTTGCACTATGTGTAGGGTACTAGAGACCATGGGATCCATTATACAGATGATGCGCAACTAGATCTCAGTGGCTTCACAGATTTAAACTTTAGGATTTGTGTTTATGTCGGGATCTGGGCCAATTTATTGGTCCAGTAAGAAACAAGCAACACTTTCCCTCTCTTCAGTAGAAGCAAAGTATAGGGGAGCTATAAATGCAGCTATTCAGGCAGTTTGGCTTCATGACATCTTTATAGAATTTGAGATTCGCACTTCACCTTCAGTGGAAATCTATTGTGACAACCACAGTACCATAAAGATATCCAATGATCTAGTCCAGAAGTAGCGGACGAAGCATATTGAAGTTCACATGCATTATATTTGGGAACTAGTGCATGACAAGAATATCACACTGCATTGCTGCCCTACAGAGGAGCAGATTGCAGATATTTTCACCAAGTCCTTCACATAAAAGAGATTTGTCTTTCTCAGATCTGTTCTCAGTGTAAAGGCTTGATTCACTGTTTCATGATTCCTCCTTATTTTGAGGGGGGGGTTCCCATGAGGTTTTCCCCATTTTCATTAGTTTATTAAGCAATATTTTATTTCATTTAGATTGTATGGGTGACTTTTATCCTAGTTTCTAGGGCCGAAGTTGTCCAAAGTTAAGATTAAGGAGGGGGGTGTTAGGATTAATTAATCCTCCTTTATCCAATATAGTCTATTTAGTCTATTTTCCTAACTTAGGGGGTAATTATTACTGTACTAGAGTGTGGGGGACACATCTAGAGGTTATATTCCAATTATTGCATGTGAATACTTGAGTTTATGTGCCTATGGGAGCAATTCCTACATTATAGGATCCCACTCTGAGTGCCACCAACAACTTCCATCAGTTGGTTATGGTTGGTAAGCAGTTATGCTGAGTTAAACTCTAGTTACAATCAGTTAGATCACTTTCAGTTAGCCTAGCACCAGTTTTGCATGCATGAAGGGAGAGTGGTGCCTTTTTCCCACCTACCTCATCAGTTAACTGATTATAGACTGATTTAGACATTCATAGTTTGACTAGTGAGTTCCAACAATAATTTATACACATTGAGTTAACTATTCAATTAGCTTGCGCTGGTAGATTCGAATCCTATCCATGACATTCGAATTCTATTTATTGTATAATCATTGTATTATTGATTAATGAATAAAGATTAATGTTGTGATTATCTGAGCAATTCTTGTCCAATTTATATGAAATTTGTGGCATGAATTTCCTATTCAGTGTACATTCTCTTTGATTATTCCACTCCATAATTCCCTTCCTACAATTTTCATATTTTCCTATTGATCAATGGTTCACAAATTTAACATAGGTGAGAGTATATTGTTTTGTGAGTGATTGCTGGAGTGTGTAAATATTTGGTTTGTCAGAGACTGTGTGTTTCATGTGGAAATTGAAACTTGTTGCTAGTGGATCTAGTGTACTAGAGAATCCAAAATTGGCAGTGATAATATTTGGCTACCATTTTTGTGCATTTTGGGTCACATTTCAACAAAATCCTTTGATTGTGTATATTCATCATGTATTGCAGTGTTGGAGGCATGGGCACGAGCATGGAGAAATCTATTGTGAACACAGAACATGAGAATAGATGTGGTTTGGATTGCATGGTGACTAAAATGAAGCTTGGACACCCATGATTATCTGTAAATGAGTCACAAGAATGCCATAGGATATTTGAAAAAAAAGCTTATTGGAGGCCATGGATTCCATACATTATACCATTCTAGATGAGGGAATTATAAGGATCGACATAGATTTTTGGTTGTAAGAAGGTGCGAATGACCGTTTCATCAAAATGTATAAAGTTAAAATGACCTCTTCTCTACACTCCATAACATGTTCAACTACTTAATTATCATGGGCAAGTTTGGATCCCATTGGATGAATGACAACGATTTGTTGGATGTGTTGAATGGGTCCAAATATGTTCCTACACATGAAGACACGGATGGAGACTGGATGCTTGTTGGTGATGTCCCATGGCAGATGTTTGTTGATTCATGCCAAATAATGGATACCATGAAAGCTTAAGAAGCTATTAGTTAGGCTCTAAGGGCCATGGAAAATGGTAAAAACAAGAATTAGAGTCAACTCATAATGTTCACATGATGTGGTTGTTCATTGAATGTGGAATATGACTATTCATGACAGCTTTTTGAGTTTCATGGTGGGCATGTGTTATAAATTATGATGTTCAATTTAATCCTTGGCTTGAACAGAGTGTGAATGGGATAAAATTGTGTAAGTTTTTTGGCTGTATTATATGAATATTGTAAATTTTGAGAACGATTGATATTTATTAGAGAGTATTTTGTGAAATTTCCAATGATTGGATCTCTAAGGAGTGAGAAGCAATGCGATGCAACAATATCTGTTGTCTCCATTTGATAGGTTGTTATTGAGTATGGTGTTTAGAAAGAAGGAATTACAATGACAAGAAGGGATGCAATTGAAGATAGATAATTGTTCATTAGTTTGGGATGTTTGTTCATCAAAGAAACTATACCTCATTGGGGTCGTGAGACATACATGTGGGGATTGTTGTCCAATATTTTAGGGGAGATCCATGACTGAAGTTTGGAATCATACCTTTACAAGGGTTATTAGACATTTCAAGTGCTAATGGTGTCCAATGATGTTGGAAAACTTGGATTGCAGCTAGGATACTATACCATTCAAAGGAACAAGGAGCAACTTAAAGGAGTCTTACTCATCGAAGAACTATTTTCAAAAGAGGTAACTTCTCAAGAATATTTAGTTATGCTTCTTGTTCATTTAGTGTGGGTTTGATTTGTGTGAGTTTTGTAATGTAGGCCTTAAGAGGGGGTGTTGGAATGTAAGGCTCACATTTGTAATAAATTCATGTTGTTAGTAGTTAGTTAGAGTTGTTAGGATGGTTAAAGCATTCTCTTAATCTCTCCTTTTAAACTAAGAATAAGTTATGCTCCATTTTGGTGTGTGCTTGAGTTATTGTCTCAATGGTTTGTTAGTGTGGCTATGTGTAAGTATGTAACATTGTTTGATGTTAAAAGAACACTCAAAATTGTTTTGGTGTGTATAGAAACAATGTCTACTCTTCCATTTTTTTACAAAGTTACTATATTGATGATAACGATGATGATGGTTATTAACATCAGAGTCTAGGAGGTTGGCACCATTTTAGAGTGATCCATAACAAATTTAAATCTTTTCATAGTAAGTAATATTGTCTATGTTGAGTATTATATTTTATTTTATGAGGTTGTCTCCATCTTATAGCACTAGAAAAGATAAAATATTATATAAGAATAAGTCTATGTTTACCATTTTAAAGATGGTAATCAATTATGAATTAGAATAACAACATAATTGATTTTCATTGTTATTATTTCTATTCTTATATTAAAAGTTAAGATGATTGAGGTTTACTTCATGAGTAATAGATTGCGTGAGATATTTCTTACCTATAAAGTTATTTAATAACATTGATATTGTATACGTTACGTTACTAAATTATTACTTAATTTACTTATAATTTGATATTATAGTAACTACTAGGTTTGTGTTGAGTTACTATATTAGTAGGAGGTTAGCACCATTTTATATTCCACAAGAGAATACTATATAAGAGTAAGTCTAGGTTTAGCATGATCACAATTAGTTATGAATTGAAATAACAACATAATTTCTTATCTATAAAGTTATTTGATGACAAGGTTAATATTGCGTTTTAACTATTATTAACCATTTCAATTATAATTTGATATTGTAACTATTGCCTTTGTGTTGAGTAATTATATTATTAGGAGTTGGTACCATTTTAGAGCGACCTATAACTTATTTAATGAAAATTTTGTGTTTGTCACTATAACAATTTTGATTATTGACATAATAACTAATACTTCATGTGTTGAATTGTATATTTTATTATAGAAGGTTGGTGTTTGTACTAGAGTTTGTACTAGAATACAATGGTACAAAGCCCAGGCATCTCAAGTTGGAAAGTCTCAGGTTTTAGAATTGGTTTCATTTTAATTTAGGTTTGGAAAAGATAAAGGGCCAAGAGTTCAATTATTATAATAGGTATTCCACAACAAAGCTTTGATATTTCAAGGAAACAAATTTAAAGGCCAAGAAACATAAAACATACACATAAGATTAACCAGGTAAAACTTTGAATACATAAGGTACAAATTGTACTCATATATCAAGATTTAAAATATCCTTAACAAAAACACTTTATGAGAAGAAGTGTAAACACAAACTAAATACGAGCATCCATGATAAATACTTCACCATAAATGAATTCATAAATAGAAACAAATCAAACACATAAAATATGCATTCACAATTTATTGATGCTTAAGTTGGCTCATATATATATATATAATCTTCAAAAATGGTCTTTGAACAAAGCTTACAGAAATACATAGCAGACTTGTTGCAAATCTAGCATTCTCTCTCCCGAACCTCACAAAACCCAACCCCATATACTGTTTGATTTTTTACATTTATAATTAAACAAAGATATGAAAATAGTTTCTAGATCCAAAACTCAATGGTCGAATGTGCCCAAAATAACAAGATAAGGATTTACATTTGATAATTATAATCTAATTCTATCAAAACTAACTTTGCAAATGTTTTCCAGCTGTACTTCTATGACACCTGTTAATTTTGATGAGCCAAAAGTGTTTGAGGCATCTTTAGACTTTGAAAATGACTCCACTACTGATGATTGTGCCACATGAATGAACTGAGGATTATGAACTGACTAGGTCAAATACATGGGATGCTTCAGCTAACATGGTTAACCATCCAATGCCTGAGAGCTCCTTTGAAAATGTGGATATTCTTTTTCCATGGCTTGAAGCCTCTCTAGAAGGTCTTGATTTTGCTTAGTAAGCTCTTCATTCTTTTGCTGCGCCAACTTTCTTCTTTTGACAATTTCTTCAATAGCTTCAACCAACTATGCATAATTTTTATTAATCTCTTCAAGGTATTGTCTCAGCCTTCGATTTGCTTAGATTATATTATCTTGAAATCATTCAAGTGTGTATTTTGTATTTTATTGTGTTGAAGTGATTTTTTAAGATTCTCCACTTCTAACTTTTATTCAGCATGTGTTTCATCTATAGGGACTTCTATACATTGGTTTGTTTCAGCCTCAACTTGATTTTCATCTACAAGAGCTTCTTGATTTATGGCAGATCATTCCTAGCCTTGTGTATCCACACAATTTGATTTAGTTTCAACAATTACAGGGTTTGAACTTGTTCCCTCTTCAAAATATTGAATGGATTTTTTTCCTTTACTCATATGTCTACCTACTGACAGTTTTGGATATTCTTAAGGCTCTCTTCAATATTTCCTAAAGCTTCAACTAACATTCCTTGTACCCTTTTTGACTTAGAATCTTCTTCACTTTAAGACTCTTCAACGTTAATCAAAGTATCATTCTTTTATCTAGGGTTTAAATTTGTTTTCATGTTTATCCCTAACATATTAAAAGCTCTAGTTTTTGGTCTCCATTTAACAACTTCAGACTTCAGATCCCAAGTATAAATTTTCTTTGACTTGGAAAGTAATTGCTATGACATACCTTGTTCTAGTGCCTTTGTAGCTGATCTTTCTTCTGAATCTCCTGGTGTTCTAGGTGTGGATATAGTCTTATCCTCAAGTTCAGAAATTTGCTCATTCTGAGTGTCTTTTTCATTTTATTCTATGATAGCCCCCCTTTAAATGTGATTCTTAAATCACATGTTCTATTTCTTCCTCAACTTTTCTTTTATAACCTCTACATTGATTTGGGGTTCCTTGCTTATCATGGCTTTGATCTCTGGGATGCAAAACAATTATTTTCTACACGGAAGACACTTTTTCTCTTTATCTCTCTTAGTATCTTGATCCTCTAAAGATTTTCACTTCTCTACTTCAAACCCTCACTAAAAAATGAAATGAAACCAAGTCCAGTTTTACTTTATCAATTCACTAAGCAAAAGTAATTTGACCAATCCATGATAATTTTAGACAATATTTTGAACAGGTAAAAAGAAATATTGATCTTCGATACACTTGCAACATGCACAAGAAACCTTAAATGATACCTGTAAACCATTGCAAACCTTCCCTCGCAGGTCACATACCGTTATATGATACTTAACACACCTATCCATTCCTCTTTGATATGCTTATGATGAATCCCCTTACTCTTGTCAAGACCCTCATGCTATAGCAAAAGAAACTGATTAAAATCAACCTCAAATGAATGTTTCTTAAACCATCTATCACCTTTAGTTGGAAATTTGGTTGTTGCTGCAATGGAATCTTCTGATACTTCGAAACTAAGGATTTCAAAGTCAACCTATGAACTTGTGAATTTGTAGGAAAATTATTGTGTAAATTCCACAATATATCCCCTGATTTTCTCAAAAAATGAAAGCCAACCTACTTCAATTAACATCTTTGCACACTGAGGGGCATCCACGTATGTTTGTTCATCCTATCATAGGCGAAGACTCGGGGTTGATCAGGGTTCTACAGGGGAAGCTGGCCAGGCTTACCCAAAGAGTTCCCACCTTGCGGATAGAGCATATCCCGATTGCCATGCAGGAGTTTGTTGTTGGGGTTCCACCTGTCTGGTTACGCCTTTTGAGGCAAGTAGCCAGAGCAGTTTTGGTATATATAGATGCTGTGGAGGCTGCCAAAGCCGAAGAGGCTGAGGAAGCCAGAGTACAGAGAGACCATGGGGACCAAGGTGGTCCAAGTGACCAGGGTGGTCCTACTTAGATCTAGGACATTTTGATGGACTGCGATCCACATTTTTGTTTATTTTTGTATATTATATAGTTGTGACGAAATATAAGGATTAGAATCGACCTATCTATGGACAGATATTTTACACACACACACACACACACACATATTGTTGTTGGTTTATTTACAAGTGTTTTTTATGAGCATGCTGTACATTTTTATGAAATGTGTGTTAGATGCCAATATAAAATGTAATTAGCATATGCATCAGTCAATGAATTCTGATTTCATGGAATGTGATTGAATATAATAACTTCAAAATTTCTTTCCAATAACCGAATTTGCATGAATTGACATAATAGAATAGGATTTCGTACCTGATAAGCTCGATTGAGCTGGGAGACCACCAGCTGAGAGTCTAGATGGACCTCGAGTTGGGTGATACCACATGACAAAGCATCCCATAGGAGCTCAATTACAACCCTATACTCAGCAAAATTATTAGAGGTAGGACCTAAACAAGCGTCTCCTGCGGCAACTAGTTGTCTTGAGGGAGAGTAAATGACCTACGCTGCTGAAGCTAGACTACAAGTGTGGCGACTGGCGCCATCTACGAACCCTATATACCTTTCAGAAGACATCTGCAACAACCAGCAGATGGTATAAAAAACAAAACCGACAACCTAATGTACATAAAAATACATAAAATTACAAGAAAAAGTGCTAAGCCTAAGCATAGTACTTCTTCAGGTAGAGCCCATTTCTAGGCTCAGGCAGCTTGTTCCCATCAAAATCAATTAACTCATATGCACCCTTTTTCAAGACTTTTGACACGACATAAGGTCCTAACCACATGGCCTTGAATTTTCCTACCCCAGGGGTTCTTTGTCCTGGTCCCAAAGCAAGACAAGTTCCCCCTTAGAGAAAACCCGAGGTTTGACCGATTTATCATATTGAGTTTTGACCCTATTCTTATGAGTTTGATTAGTGGTCAGCGCATCTCTACGCTGTTCATCAAGGTGTTCTAAATGTACCAGACGTTCCTCAAGCTCTGTCATATCAGGTAACACATGAATAGCTATCTTTAGAGATGGGATTTCACACTCAATCGGGGTAACTGCTTCCACTCCATGAACGAGTTAGAAGGGGGAAAAACCTGTAGCAGTTTTTACGTTAGTTCGGTAGGCCCAAAGAGCAGGATATAGCATGATGTTCCAGTTAGAATGGGCTACATCAATTGTATGTTTAAGAATAGTCTTTAAAGTCTTGTTTACAGCTTCAACCTGACCATTTTCTTGCGGATAGTACGAAGATGAATGTTCTTGTCTGAATCCAAGCATAGTGGTCAGTTCTGTCATCATGCTATTTTGAAAATGACAGCCATAGTCAGTGACAATCACTTTGGGTATACCAAACCGTGCTATAATATGATTGAATATGAAGAAAGCTGCTGTTTCCCCGTCGACTTTAAAAGTAGGCATTGCCTCTGCCCCTTTCGTAAAATAGTTAACAACGACAATGATGTATTTATGCCCCCCAGCCGAGGCTGGGTTGCATGTCACGTAATCAATCCCCCATTTCATAAAGGGGCCTACCGAGACGACGGGAAATAACGGAGCAGGATGTGACCGCATTTTCCTGGTGTAAAGCTGACAAGGATGATAGTGCTTCACTGCTTCCACACAATCTTTGAAGATCGTGGGCCAGAAATAATCGACACGTAGTATCTTTTGGGCCGTTGCTAACCCAGATAAATGACCCCCACATGCTCTACTATGGGAATCATTCATGATAATCACCGCTTCCTCATGGGTAAGGCATTGACGCAAAATGGAATCTACCCCTCTTCGATATAATGTATCTCCTATGATGAGGTAGTTCTTGGCATGAAGGCGTAATTTACGTCGTTCCTCCTGTGAGGAAGCTATAGGGTACTTCAAAGTCTGGAGATATATTAGAATATCCCCATACCAAGGATCAGAGGTTGATATCAAGAAGATATGCTCATCTGGGAATGAGTCATCTTCAACGGCTACATCTTCTTCAGTAGGAAATTCTGCTATAAGCTCAGCAAAAACTAAGGACTTCTTAGACTTAACGGACTGAAAATCCAAGTCAAACTCTTGAAGAATGACTATCCATTTGCTAAATTTTCCCCCAAAAATCCATTGGGATAAAACATATTGAAACGGATTCACATCAGCCACTACTGTTGTGGTCCTCAGTAAAATGTAGTGACGTAACCTTTGAACAACATAAACAACTGCTAAGGATAATTTCTCAACGTGGGAGTATTTAAGTTCAGGTCCGGCCAAAGCACGGCTTAGATAATAAGCGACATGATCTACAAGCTTATCGTCCTCCTGGACTAATACTACCCCAATGGTCGACTCAGACACGGCCAGATATAATATAAAATCCATATAATAATCTAGCGGACGCAATAAGGGTGACGAAAACAAAGCTTTTTTCAATGCCTCGAAAGCAAGTTGTGCGGTTTCATCCCATATAAATGGGGTGTCCTGTTTGAGCAGGCGCATGAAACCCTTAGTAATCTTGGCATAGTTAACAATAAAACGTCGGAGAAAATTAGACTTTCCTTGCAGGATTTGAAGTTGCCTGATAAAACGAGGAGGAGGAAGATTTACAATGGCCTCAACTTTTAATGGATTCACCTGGATGCCTCTACTAGAGACAATGAACCCAAGCAATATTCCTGACTCGACACAGAATACACACTTGTGGGGATTCAAGCGGATTTTATAATGTCTGCATCTCTCAAATATCAACCGTAAATGATCTGGATGTTGGATCCTCTTACGAGAATGTGCAGGAAGATCATCAAGGTATGGTTCGACAATGGATTTAATATCATGGAAGGCAAAGTTCATAGCCCGTTGAAAGGTTGCCCCAACATTTTTCAATCCAAAGGGCATTTTCTTGTATGCGAAGGTACCCCAAGGACAAATGAAAGCAGTTTTATGTTGGTCTTCCGGTTTTATTTGAATTTGATTGTATCTGGAGAAACCATCCATAAACAAGAGCACCTCACTTCCCGCACAAGCATCTATAATCTGGTCTATAAATGGCGTGGGATAGTTGTCCTTAAGACATGCTTTATTTAGGTCTCTAAAGTTAGTACAAATACAGATAGTCCCTTGCTTCTTATCAACAGGAACAAGGTTGGACACCCATTCTGTCAAATCTATGGGATAGATAAAACCAACCTTCAACAGCTTTTCAACTTCAGCGTTCACAGCCGCCACTTTGCGCGGGTTAACCGGTCTTAACTTTTGTCGAACCGGTTTGGCATCAGGATATGTTTGGATTTTGTGTTCAACAATCGATGGATCAATGCCTGGCATCTCCTCATATGACCAAGCAAAGACATCGCAGAATTCCTTAAACATGGCAGTATAGATAGCAATGTCTTCAGGAGAGCAATTTGCACCTATGTATATGTTTTCCACGACATCAGGGTTTACAGAGATGTTAATAGGTATAGTGGAAGAAATATTTGCCATATTCCCCTCGGCAAACATTCCTTCCCTGGGTAAGGGATTGATAGGTGTATCAACATCTTTTGACAGTCTCAAACGAAACTCTTGATTTTCTATTCTGCTTAGTTTTGGAATAAAATAGGATCGATGGTGAAGATCCTCACAAATCTTACCACGTCCACTCATGGCTTCCAAAATGGCTTCATTAGAAGGTAAAACCATGTCTAAACAATTGATAGAGTGCAAAGAGTTTTCTTCCCATGCGGGCAAATAGACTTCTTCTAGATCTTCCGAGACTGTTAGAGGATCTAGAATAGGATCAATAGTGGTTTGAGTGATAGCTTGGTAAGCTACTTCCACTACTGATAAGGGCACTTCCGGTTCATGGGGGGAAGGGAGAACCCAAGGATCAGTCCCATCGACAACTGTAGCTATGGACCTCCCCACACTAGTAGAACCAATATAATTAATTGGGGCTGGAAGATCAAATGTGCCCATCAATGATGTGTACATTCCAGCCCCCAAGCTCTATGCAGCAGGTTTGACCTGATCAACCAATGGCACAACGGACTCATTAGACTCTAAACGACCTTTTCGAGTAAAATCAAGTTGGTCAATAGTAACCAACTTGCCCTCATGTGGAAAAACCACTACACGAAAGACATCCGACGCAATAGCGGACATCGCATAAGTCCAGTTTCTTCCCAGAAGCAGATTATAGTCCAAGGGTGCATCAATTACTTCTACTTCAATAGACACTACTTTCCCTGCCAGCTTAATTTCAAAAGCTGGCAAGATACCGTGCGGATGAAAGGATCTTCCATCGAAAGTAGTAAGTAGAGTGTTTGATGGGACCAGCTCTAGGGATCCAAGAGCTTTCCAACAGGTCAAGGACATAACACATGCAGAAGCACCCTCATCAACAACTGCCCTTCCAATAGTCTTTCCACCATCGATGACATCTATTGATAAGGCTAGATGGTAAGGTAGGCGAATTTTAACATTAGATAAATGAAATTTAGCCATGAGACTTGATGAGTCCATGCTACCTAAAGATGCTAAGAGGGCATCCCGCTGGGCGGGGCAACTCTGTAACACCTCTAAAGCTGACATTGCACATGGAGTTTGGACTAAATATTCAACCACGGAGTAGTTTGAAATAGCCCTAGCATTAGGGTTATGCAAGGTCTTTTTGAAGACACCTTTCGGTATCTTCGGCATAGTCTCAGTAGGTTTCTCTATCGTGAGAGGGTTAGAAGTTTCACCTATAGCTTTACCCTTCTCAGAAGTCTCTTTCTCATAATTTTTATTCCTCATCTGTAACAAAGTCGAAGATCGAACCATGTTGATATAGTTTGGGTCAGGGGCATTTTGAGTGCCCCCTGCTACATTAGAAGCTGAAGCAGAGTTCTATCCTTGGGGAAAAGGATCCTTCAGGACAGTCGGTTGTTGAGCTTTAAGCAGATTCTGGGCTTGTTCCATAAGGGGACAAAGGTGAGTAAGGTGGTCCTCGTGGCACAACTTGCACATAAACTTAACCTTCTTCTTTTATTTCTTTCCCCCATCAGCATTATTCGCGGGCTTCTGCTTGTTTTGGTTTCCCTCTCCTTTCTTTCCTCTCTTTTTCTTCCCACCGGGCTGTTGATTGCCCTTCTGAGAGGTTTGTGCAAAAACATTTGCACTCTGGGGGGAGGTGGCAGTCTTTGCTGCCTCCACCGTAGACTGCTTTACAGACAACTGATGAAGTTGATTAGCCAAAGACTCTACAATGGGAGAGTTAATGGACCCAACCATGCCATCAGCATGGGGTCCAGGCTTAGGCTTCTCCGCATCGTGCGTAGCCCTCGATGCCTCAGGAATAATCTCATACAAGATCCCAGATTGTGAATAAATCAAATCCAATTGCTGGGCCCTGAGAATGGCTTCTTCTTCATTCGTCACTCCTGAGGTGGATACGTCCTTAGATATGTAGGGCAACAGGGATTTAAGGAACCACTCTAGAAGGAACTCAGGAGGGATAGTGGCTTTTATAAGGCTCTTTCACCTCCTCCACTCTTGGATATGATCCGAGATGTGGGTAGCCTTGTTCTGGATAAAGGTAGATAACAAGTCTGTTCTGAAATCATATTGGACTGGAAGCTGAAAGTGGCTAAGGAATGCACTAGCCAAATCCCAGAAACTACTGAAAGCAGCAGAAGGCAACTCAATGTACCATTTTGCCACGGTACTTGTTAAGGTTCTCTGGAACAACCTCAACCTAATTGAATCTTCATTCAGTGAATTCGAAGAACACCATAAATGAAATGTAGTGGCATGAGCCCCAGGATCTTCACCAACTTTGCCCTCAAATTTGGGGATGTTTGATGGTAATTTGGTGGGAACAGGTGGCCACGAGGGGTCATGCCTCACCGGGTCATTCATCAACTTTGACAAATCTGGCAGGTTTAATGTTTCCAGGAATGGAATTTTGGGTCGAACCGGGGCACTAAAGGTTCCAGCCTGGGGATTAGAGGGACCTGCCCCCGAATTCCCATAGGTAAAGGTGGGGTTTCCCCCTGCCACCGGTTGCGAAGTGGGTAGATTACTCTGAAACGGATTCCATCCATAAGCCATAGGATTGTGTGTGGGAGGTGCAGTATAAGAAGTTCGAGCCATCCCAATCGAAATTGGGGTCTGAAAAACAGGAGCCGGTATCTCTCCGCTAAACAACGAAAAGGGAGAGCTCGTAAACAGGGCCGAAATCAGAGTTTGAAAACTTTGCCCATAAGAGGTATTGTTCCCAAACTGCACTCCTACATACTAAGGTGATGGGCCTACGTATGGAGTAGATGGGAGAATGTGTCCCCCATTCCAAAGAAATCCTTGGACGAACGTCGAGGATCCTACCAAACCACTTTGGGTAGTGTATGGAAAGGAAGAAGGAACAGTAGGTATACTGGGAATCCCAATAACCATATCACAAGAAGTACCTGCTAGGTTTGAGTGAACTTGTGGTTGGATCACTCGGCTCGCTGGAGTCAAAGGTGTAGAAGGTATACTAGATCTCGGGGCACTTACCAGGGGAGGTAGTGCCTCTTCAACCAGAACGACTGAGGTGAATACAAAAGAACTTTCTCCCGCAGAAGACATAATCCTACCCACAGGGACACCTAAAACAGGTGAATCAAAAGGTCTAACCTGAATGATCACAGGATCGTTTAAATTAGTCAAGGGTGGGTTAAAATTCCTTGCAAACTCGTCAGTCTGCAAGTCTTCTATCTCAACTGTATCTAGCTCAAAAAGGTTAGCTATAAGTTCTAGTTCACCTAGAACTTCACTTACTCCTACTGGTTCAAATGAACCGTCAGTGTCCAATCTTTGCCTTTGGGATAGAGGTGGAGGTTCCAATGCGACGAGAGGAGGAAGGTTTCGCAACCTTCTTAACCTTCTTATAGGTTGGTCCTCCACGATTGAAAATTTTACAAATCAAACCCTAAGGCCAACTAAACACAGGCAAAACCACAGAGCACACACTATAAAAATCCTAAAGCCTCAAACAATCAAACAAGGGTGAAAGATATGCTTTCCCAAAGAAAGCTGAAGAACGATTACTTGGCGTCCTTGAAGTGGTTCTTAGGCACAAGCGGAGGAATCACCCGCCGCCCTCCCACACTTACAACAAGGGTTACCTTCCAAGCCCGTCCAAGGTGAACCAGAAATAGCCTTCCAGTTTACCTAGGTATGATTCCTAAATGTCAAGAGACTAAAGGCTACCTTAGCTATACCAATAGTCTGGGGGGACAGTCACAAGCCTGACTTGTACGCATGGACAGGGTAGCTGAGCCCGAAAATCTGTCTAGGACAGAATCCCCAGATGTGTAAAATTCCTGATTTACGTTTTGACAAGGAATCAGAGGGTTATCTCCTCAGTCCAATGCCTCCACGTGGCCTCGTGCTTGACTCCCTTTTGGGAGGATCTTCCCAGATACAATTGATAAAGTCAAGGATTTACCTAAAGAAATGTCCACTACGTCTGAATTTTAAAACTTATGGGAAGTTTACACTTCCTATCCCACAAGTCTAGCCTAAGCTAGTAGGTGAAAGGCCCCTAAAAATAAAAATTACTAATAAATTTTAATTATTCCGTTCATTTTAAAGGGCTTTTTCTTACTCAGAAGGAAATGGAGTGATGGACTACAGTATTTTTGACTCGATAAGAAATAAAAAAGTATATGTGTATTTTTCAAAGCAAATTGCCACTATTAAAGAAAATATCATTTCCTTTTTGTAAATATAGATTGATGAACAAATGCAAGCTATAAAGAGAAACTAAGACTATATTTTTGTAGTTTTTGAGATTATATTTTAAAGTTGAAATGAAAACTACTTATGGAAAAGTAAATGCAAAAGCTTGAAAATGTTTTTCTTTTCACTTTTAAAAATGCTCAAACTCTACTATGCACCTAAAATGCACTAAACTTGAGTATACTTGGATCAAATCAACTGTATAAAATAAACAAACTGAAGTAAACAGGTCAACAAAACCAAGAATCAACCAACAAAGGGAGACCGGGAACCCTAGCTTGGGTGTGTAAAATGACAATAAATCACTGTAAACTCATAAAGGGAAGAGAAAAACCAACCATTATCAAAATATAGACTGGAAAAACAATGCCCAAAACCCTGATCACTGATTCGGACAGAGACACTTCAACCTATAACCCAAACAGGCCAACCTACTTCAGAATGCAAACAAAAGAAACCCAAGGGATTTATGAGAAAGCACAAAGCGTGGTCGTTAAGGTCTTCAGACTAACTACATAGTATTCATAAATAAATCCAACTAATAAACAAGAATTACAAAAATATAGGGACAAGCAAAACCTAGCCTAAAAATCCCTATTTCCAGGCTTGTACGCGACTGTGTACAAGGGAAACTCGCGTACCGTACGCGACTATCCAGTAGAGCAACCTGCATACAGGTACACATTTTTTCTCAAAAAAAATAAAAATCCACAAGGATTTCAAACACTATGGTAAACATGAACCAGGATAAAATATCACACACAAACTTCAGAGCAAAGACTAGTCAGGGGTGACAGAAACAACCTATAGCAGTCTGGGCTCCCCAGCGGAGTCGCCAGTTCTGTTGTACAGGAATAAAAACATTATAACTGAAGGTTTGGGGTTACCAACATACTCACAAAACTTGCAGGCAATCGACTCTAGAGTATAGAAAAGGAAATAGGAGGATAGAATAGACTCACCCGATACACGACGGTTGATCCTAGATTTTTCCTCTCCCGCTCTGCTTCTTCTCTAAATCCTTCAGGGATGCTTCTCCTTCACCTATCAAGAGCAAATCCTCCAAATGCAAGATGATACATGTATATAAAACAAGTTAGATAAATCATATACAGAGTGCTTAATCATAAATATTCATCAAACCATGATACATGAAAGCCATTCAAAACACATATGGAAGAAGGATTCTCTTTATTAACAATAGTGAATAAGTTTAGATTACAACCCAACGCCTGAGACAAGGACTCCTCTGCAACCAAACGATTCTGAGTTCCACTGCTCCAAAGACTTCTGAATAGACACCACCAGCATAACTTTGCTCTCCAAGTATTATCCCCAAATATCCTCCCCAAGGCCTTTATTTATACTTAGTGAAATAAGGTAGTTTTGAGGGTTGAGGAGGTTGAGACAGTTAAGATGGTTATGGTTAAGGGCTTAACAAATCTCAAATAATCATGATTTATTATTTTTAATGTCAAAGGAAGGTGTACATGGGTATTGATATTGGCAACCCGCGTATGAAACGCGAGTTGCTCTAAGGGAAGCTCACGTACATATCTGTACGCGAGATGCAATTACCGATACTCGCATGCAACACGCGACATGCTTTAATAAAAGGCACGTATGTACGCGAGTTGCATATAGGAAAAGGCGCGTACAACACTTGACATATTCAAAGGTAAAAATAACCAGCTGGATGGATGATAAATGTAGTTCATAACATGCCCATCTATAGTGTTTTAGGAAACATTCAATCCATAAATGTCCTTTTGTGTGCCAACATAGGGAATGTTGGCACTCGGACAGAGAAGTGCCATTTAGGTAGATAACAACTGAGGAAGTTCCTCGGCCCATTGTGTGTTAACAAGTTCATATCTATGTAATTTGCCACTTGTCTTCTTCATTTCGATGGATGATAACTTGAGTAAGTACCTACTGAATAACTGTGAACTGAAACAAACTTGACAAAGAGTTAGCTCTAGATGGCATGAAAAATTGCATGTGAATTCACACGAAAACAACTCGATTTTTTATGAATGATAAATCATGGGTAACGCCAAGTCATGACATCTTAAATATTTATTCGTGTCATGTCATTTCATTCGATGGGAAAGTAATCAGAATATTTCATCACAGAGAACCCCGCTTCCAAACATCGTTAACTCAAATTATTACTTAATCAACCACGAATTTTAAAATTTCACCTCTTTATGACATTCCGGCAACACAAACATATAAAACATCTTTACAATCCGTTGCTGGAATGTTGCAAGTTTGAAAACTTTATCAAACTTTGGATAGCTCTAATAAAACAAGGTTCAAAACCATGAGAAATTAACGATATTAGACCAATATTAGAAATTATTTAAAAATAAGAGCTAATCTAAAATTATTAATAAAAATAAATACATTAAAAGAAACCTAATGGATAGAGGGTAACATGAAGTCAAGCATACTCTAAAAGACTGAAATCAAACATTTAAAGGATTCTAAAGGAAACAAAATAAAAATATAGGGAAAAGTCTATAGTACAGTTCCATTGCTAACATCTTGCTCCAATGGGGGATGAAGTCTTTCTCATAAATCTCCAAGAACATGCAGACTAGATGCCTCCTGAAGCTGAAACTGATTCTTGCCAAAACTGTAACTACCTTTAAAAACTGGAAATTGCAATTCTGTACAAATCCATTCGGTTGGAGTCTTATTCAACAAAAAGATGAAAAATCACCGGTATGTACAATGAAATTAGGTCACCCACGACCTTAGTAAACATGAAAATGTTTCAGAAATTTCCCATTGGCTAGGCCTACAAGTTCTTCTCCTTCGAGGTTCTGTAGCGCAAATGTGTTATTTCCCAGAACTTTTGTAATTCTAAAGGGACCCAACCATATGTTATCTAAATTCCCATGTTTCTTTTTGTCATCCTTCCATGCATCCCATCTAAGTATCATGTCACCAAGAAGAAGAGTGTTCTCTTTATTTCTTCTATCAAACCTTGCCTTTACCTTATCCCTGTATGTTTGTGTTTTTTTCTTCCAGTAATTTTTTCTTCTAGTAATTCCCTCTCCTGTTATTGTTCAATCAACTGAAAAATTCACCTCTAGAATTCATTTGGTTATTCCACACCATTCCACATAAACGTCATCACTGAAAAACCCCATTGAAAAAGAAACACAATGTAAATACCATAAACAAGATGAAATGGAGATGTACCAATGGTTTTTTTTATGTTTCTCGGTCTACCCAAGGAGCATACTTTAGCATAGTGTCATATGCTCTCGTTTTTCTGAAATAGTATATTTTTGACGTTGTTGACGAGACATTTATTTGTCGACTCTGTCAAACCATTACCTTGTGGGCAATATGGCATGGAGTGTTTAAGAATAATATTATGTCTCTCACAAAAACACAACATATCACGGTATTTAAAGGTTGTAGAATTATCAATCACAAGTTTCCTCGGACAACCAAACCTACTAAGGATATTCTCTTCTAGGAAGTTGATTATTACTTTATCGGTTTCCGTCCTAGTGGGAATCGCCTCTTCCCATTTGGTGAAAAAATCAGTGGCTGTCAAAATATACTTATGCTGAACACTTAAAGGAGGGTTAATTTAACCTATGAAATCTAACCCCCATTGTTGAAAAGGTGCATCTACTGCAATAGGTTTTAAGGGCAACAGAGATAGAATCTTTTGTTTACCTGAAAACTTTTGACAGTCAACATAAGCTCTTACCTTAGCATAAACATCAGAGAAAACGGAAGGCCAATAATAGCCCGCCCTCAAGATCTTGTAGGCAGTGTCTTTCCAATACTGATGCCCTCCACATGTTCCTCCATGCAAATACTATGTAATCATATCAGCCTCATCTTGATCCACACACCAAAGAAGCAATCCTCCATGATCTCTCCAATACAAGTTTTGATCTATTAAACTGTATCTCATAGCCTTAATATTCAATAACTGACATTTACTTTTATCTAAATTTGATGGAAAATGTAGATATAAAATAAAATATACTATGTCACTGTACCAAGAATATTCAACATACCTTTAATAATTTTTCTCTTTGTCATGTATTGACTGTATTTATGCTTGTGATGATTGATTTAACACAAGAGTCAACCCCAAAGCTTCATAATTCGAATTTGCTAGCAATCTGACAAGGCACTCTCCTTTGACTAGTTTGGTAGGCCTGATTTCAACATCATACTCCATAATATTTGCTATCTAGTGCCCCCTTTTCCCCTCATTGTCAGGCTATACAAGAATATCTTTGACTATAGCGTTAGGTAAACTCTAAAAAAATTCACAACTTTAACCAAAGCATAAACTTGCTTTTCTAAGGTACTGTATTTAAGCTCTAAATATCTTAGAGTTTTACTAAATAAAGAGTTAGGATGCTCCAAACCTTCATAATTTTGTAAAAGTACTGCAACTATGGTATCTTCATATGCAAATGAATATGTTAAGAACTCTTTCGAAAATTATGGACTTACCAACACTAGAGCTTTGGTAAGGGTCTATTTTTTCCTTTCAAATGATGATCTCGCTTCAATTGTCCATTTTACCTCTTGGTATTTCTTCAACATTCTTGTAATCTGTTTGATAATATCTGCAAAATTGGGAATGAAACACCTCAAAAAATTAATTTTCCCAATAAAAGACTGAATTTCCTTTTTATTTATGGGAATACTTATATTGAGATAGCCTTAATACGATCATGATCTATTTTAATTCCTTTAGCCGAGACTATATGATCGAGGATATTACCTTCATGCATAACAAAATGAGATTTCTTTGGGTTCAAAGACAACCCAAAGATGTCATTTAGATAAACCACCACAAACATTTATTTCTTACCGATAAAGGCTATATCCATAGCCCTCTAGGAAGTTGCACCCACGTTCATGAGACCAAATGGCATTTGTTCATACATGAAATTTCCCCAAGGAGTAGTAAAAGTTATTATTTCTCTATCATTTGGCTGTACAACTATTTGATTGTACATAGAGAATCCATAGATCATAGATATTCTTTGGGAACCCACTACTCTTTGTAATATCTTGTCAATTTTGGGCAATGGATAATTATCTTTTAGGGAACACTTGTTTAAATTACAAAAATATACACAAAGCCTTATTTTCCTATTTTTCTTATGCATAGGAACTAAGTTTTCTACCCAGGTCGAGTATCTAAGAGGTACACTAATATTTTCATCTAACAAATTTTTTTACCTCTTTTTCGATGACCGGTAGTAATGTTGGATTCATTCGTCTTAGCTTTTGTATGAAAGGATTTGTGTTTGGCTTCAATAGAATCTTGTGTTGGATGATGATGGTATCATAGGTATTCAGATCTTCATAAGACCAGGAAAAGATATCTGCAAATTCTTCCATCAACTTAATATATCTTCTTCTTTGCTCATCTGTGAGTGCTTTGGACAACTTTATCAACATAGGTTCAACAACAGTTCCAATGTTATAGCTTATTATATTCTACTCAGATGACTGCACAACAGGATTTAATAAAGTATCATTGTTAGAATACAGTCTCTTCAAAGGCAGAAGACCCTTTGGAATGAAATTTCCTTTCAATTCAATAATGTCATGGCTACCAATTGAATTATTAAGATAAGAAGCACTATCACTTACCTTAGTATCCTCATCTTAGTCAATCAATTCCATGGAGAAATCAAATGCGAGTTCCATAAATTTCCTAATTTCTTCATCATCATGGAAGCCTCCAATGCTTAACATTGTCTGGAACTGATGGTCTGTATCTGACCTCAATTGGATAACTAAGCTGAGTTTGTTTGGGGAATTTGAAATAATTATCTATTAAAGCCAAAGAGTCTGCTATCTGGTTATGGTTTCTTAGAATAAAATAAATCTTAAATGCTAAGAAGAAATTATCCATGAGATCCCAAACCTCATTCATATAAACTTTTAGCAATTGTTGTTTTACCTGATAAACATTCTTTACCTACTGAACCACTAACTCCGAATCACCAAAAACAAGCAATTGTTGGATGTTCAAGTCTTTAGATCCCCTCAAATCGAGTATCAATGCTTCATACTCAACAATATTATTAATTGTATGAAAATATACCTTGTGCATTAAGGAAATTATTTCATCACCTAGATAAATCAGTACAACTCCTACTCCTGCTCCTTCTTTGGATGATGAACCACCAAAGTACATATGCCATAAAATGTCTCGTGCCTCAACACTTCACTGAACTGGAACCTATTTCTCAACTTGTAAAATACCTATGCTGTCATCATTTAAATGCAACATGCATGATCCCATGCCCTCCTCAACTGCGTAAATTGGGTGATTTGTTGGATTATCATTATCGCTTATCAATTAAGCAAGTTGCACCTATCTGTATAATGTCCTATGTTCTCCTGCAAACATTGAAATATTTTCATAGGAGAGGTTCATCTGCAAAGTGCCACCTACATTCTTTGACCAAGATATTGACAAAATCATTCCAAACTTAGGTGCAATGTCGACAATTTACAACATCCATCAAGACACTTTTCATGGGCAACTGTGTGAGGCTGACTACCATATCCTTAATTAATCCAAGACACTTGACTGCTCTTGAATCAAAGGAATACAAATTATGATAAGGCTTGGTAATAATTAATCCTAGGGCTTCCATGACAACTTTGGGCATGAGGTTGTGGGAAGCACCCGAGTCCAAAACACAACTACATAACATATTATCATGGACTGTAAGGGTAATGAAAAAAGGTGGAGGAAAATATGATTTATCATCAGACTTGTCAAGTTATTTTGGGCAAAAAATAATGGTAGGGTGCTCATCCTATAAATTGACAATATTTGAAGGGATAAGATTGATCTGTGAATTAAGCACTTTAAGAGAAGGATCTCCATATGATTAATTCTTCATAAGCTCAATTAATGGAACATGAATCTTAATCTTACTAATCTCACGTTAAAAATTTAATTCAGAAGGAGCTTTACTTACATATTTAGTATTTACAAACGTGTCCTTGTTAACCTGCTGACCTTGCTTCTTTTCAGTGGTAATGATGGGTACTTGCTTAACAGGAGCATCTACATTTTTTCACTTATTTTGAGGAACCTGCTTAAGTACAGATCTCAAATCATAAGTTTTTTGTGGAGTAGTTGGATAAACATTTTCTGAACACACTGGGTTTGAAACATTCTGCTCATAACAATTGTTAATATCCTGATAAAAAATCATCGAATGCTGATAATCAGACTTAGTTAGGTAACCACAAGAGGACTCATATTATAAATTATTTATTCATTGATGTGGATATTCCACCTCAACTTCATCCATCTCCTTAGTTTCATAGACCATATTATTTTGAAATAGAGGATGCACATTTTGGTCATCATTATTTCTCCTCTCCCTAGGAAAAACCTAGGAATGAAGGGTCATCTAAACTGATTTGAGTTTTGATTAACTCCTTCCTAGATTGATATATTATGAGTTTTATTCTCTATTTATAATATGGTGATTTTTGATGACAAACTCTTGATGAGCTTGGTCATTTTGATCAATTTTGTTTTCTACTGCTTTTGTGCCTGAGGTGGATGGTTCTACTTCCTTCTTTTTCTTCTTTTATCCTTCTTGATGTTGTGATTTATGTCTGAGCTTGTCTGTTTCCATTAAATTTTATTCTACTTCTAAGGATTCCCTACATGTTTTCAAGGATGGTATATCTCATGTATATCTCATTTCTCTTAATAGTAAAGAAAAATCAGTGTCGAAGGCATTAACATAAGTAAATTTCGCTGATGTTTCAGTTGGCTTTATCTCTCCAGGGATATTACCATACATTTTGTTGAAGTGTTTTGTAAAATCTGTGATTGACTCATCAGACTTTCTTTTCAATTCCCCAAAATTTATTATGTAATAGAGGAAATATTTAGTATCCCCCCACTATTTCATGAAGGCTTCCTCTAAATATTCTATCCCATTTATAGAACTAGCTGAAAGCTCCCTAAACCACTTCCTGAACTCTCCATCTAGACTCTTGACAAAGACTCGCATCCCCACATCTTCATGCTCAATGTTTTGGTTGTCTTTATAATTGAAATAAGAATTCCAACATTCTTCTGCTATAACCTCACCTTATCCTTTAAACCTTGGAAGGTATTTCTAATAATCATTGCTACGTAGTGTATGAAGATATGAGGTAAAACTAATTGGGAATATCTAGCGGCAACAATAACATTCATCCTATTAGGTTGATCTCCTTCCATGACTAATGAAGATTGTGTTGTTGAATACTGAAGTGGTACAAATTGTGTTGGTATAAACCAACTCTGAGGAAGTATAGGAATTTTGGTCTTACTTGTTAGAGGTATGTATACACTAGAATCAGGAATAGATGACTTAAATGAACCAAGTCCTTCAGGCTTTGAAAATTCTTCTTTAATTTCAGCTGAAGCTAAAGGATTGGTAGAGACTTACTATGTAATAGTCTAAGACTTTGAATAAACAATTTGATGCTCGGGGTATAGTAATGGATACAAAATGTTTCCAATCGAGGATAATACTTTCTTCTTCTAATCTAGGAGGATGAAAGGTTTGAAAATAAGAAGTAGTTTGTTGAGGAAAGTCAAAACCAAAAGGATTTTCAAAAACTGTAGTCTAGAAGAAGCTGACCAAATTAAAGCTATGGATCAATTTAAAATAGTATAAGGATCAAGGAGTTTAGGAATTTGAGGTGATTCAAATTTAAATCTACCTTCCTCTTCAGATGGAAACCTTAGTAGTTTAGGTAATAATATGGAAGGTACTTGTTATCCTGTTAAATGGCACTTCTCCTTCTGAGTATTGACACTCAATGTGTCGCTACACAAAAGGACAAAATGGAAAGAAGTTTCCAAAAACACTATAGATGTGCATGATATTTGATGCATCATCCTCTTACCAGCTTGAACTATCTTTTATAAGGTCATTAGGGTGAATTCACAACTATTTCCATTGCAACCCATGAATCATTCGCGAGTATTGACATTGCAACCCACGTATATATGATTAGGGTTGGAATTCATGGGTTGCCCTTATGAAAGTCGCGTATCATGCACGACCTGATAGTATTAATAGTCATGAATGATCTAATCCAAAATTTAAAAATATAAAAAAGTTTAGTACAAGAGAGTTGGGCTCTTAATCATAACTATCCCAACTTCCTCAATTTTCTCAACCTTTGTAACCTCTCTCTTTCCTCATGTATAAATAGCGGGTAGGGATTGAGGATAAACATGATCAATTATAGAGCAAAGTTATGCTGGTGGTTTTCCTTTCGAGATCTTGGAGCAACAGAAATAAGTTCCCTTGGGTAGCAGAGGAGCACTTGTTTCAGATACTGGTTGTAATCTTCCATCACTTGTTTATCAATAAAGAGAGTCTTTATTCCAATACATGTCTTTGTACTCTTATGTATTACGATTTTTGAATTGTCTTGTCATTTAATTGCAAGCATATGATTTCAATAATATTCTATATAATATATAAGATATTGCAGGAAAGGTCTGGCTCTTTGCAGGTATTGGAGATTCCCTAGAAGCTATTGGAGTAATTTGGATTGAAGAAGAAAGCTAGGATCAACCGTCATAAGCAAGGTACACCTAATTTCTTCTTTATTTCTCTGTCAAATTATTTAATGGCTGAATGTATGCAAGTTTATTTAGTACGTTGGTAACTCCATAGACCCTAGGTTATAAGGTTATATTCTCTTGAACAACAGAACCGATGACTCCGCTAGTGAGTCCAACCTGTTGTGGGTCCTTTCTTTTGGTTTTTTGTTAGTTTTTCTCCGATTGATCATGTTAATGATTTGTTCATATTTTTCCTTTAATTTTTAGTGTTTCATGTTCAGAACCTTTGTGTCATTCATTTTTCTCTTTGAAAATTTTTGACAGTATTCGCGGGTTGCTTCGGTAACAGTCGCATATGGTACGTGGGTTGCCTTTATGACAATCATGAATTTCTTGTAGGTGTCTATCAGTCAGTATGGTTTTTGCTTGTCCTTCAATTTTTGATCCTTCAGGAGTCTGATAGGGTTCTTATTTAACATGATACTGTAGCTTAAGGTGTATACATTTCACTTCTTGCTTGTTAATTCAATTCTTTTGAGTGAGTTTGGTCTGACTTCTTCATTTGTGAATGTGTTAGGTCCTTCCTGCTTGGTTTCTTGGTCCGAGTGCTTGTGTTTTTTTGGTCATTGATCACTCCTTTCAGACACTGACATACTTGGGACTGCTTTTTTGGTAGTCTAAGTGAATCAGTCTTACCATCTTTTGGATCTATTGGTCCTTGAAAGTCAATAGTTCCGCCAAGTCTAGGGTTTGAGTCATCTCTTCCTATTTGGTTGAAGAGTGTTACTGTAGGGTTTGGATGCCATTATTTACATTTTGTAAGATCAGATTGTTTAATTTGCTTAAAGTGCATTTAGTTGCATATAGCTTTTGAATTTTTTGAAAAGGGAAAGATAAGAAGCATTTTTTCATTAGGTTGCATTAGTTGTTCTTTTCACTATTTTTTTCAGAAAAACACAAAATTTTTTAAGCCTTGTAGTTTCTCATATTATTTTAATATTTTTTTCATTAGCTTTCATTTACAAAGAAAAATAAAGGAAAATGTTGCATTTGTAGTTGCATTCATTTCAAATTTTTATACATCATTTGCTTTCACTTTGTTGAGTCTATAACACCATTCAGTCTCATTCCGCTACCTTTGACCAATACAAGCCATTAAAAAGAACGTTTAATTAAAATTTATTATTAAGTTTCTTTTTATAGGTTCGTACATCAACTAGCTTAGGCTAGGTTTTTGGACTAGGAGTTTAAACTATCCAAAATAATTTTATTTCAAATGTAATGGTTTTTCATTAGGTAAATCCTCTTATACAAGAGACAATCCAAAAATCTCCTCTCACACAGGATTTAAGCACGAGGCCGTGTGAGAGCTCGGTTGAGGAGATAACCCTCCACTTCCTTGTTCGATTGTTCATCAGGATTTTTATGCGTTTGGGGATCTTGTCAATACAACCACTTGGGCCCCGTGTGGTGCTGATATTGACAGGGTTTCGTGCTTAGCTACCCTTCCCATGGATAACGATCAGGCTTGCGATTGTTCTGCCGGAATCTGAGTGTATATTTGGTAGCCTTAGTTTCTAGACACTAGGATCTTACACATGTGGTATTGGAGGGATATTTCCAGTACACCTAGGACGGAATTGGACCTCGGTAGACAATTTGGGAGGGAGTTTCGGTGATTCCAACGCTTGGAACCATAAACATCTTCACGAGACACCAAGTAACCATCCTTCTATCTTCACTGGCTGGACCTGGGCCCTAATCATCCCAGGCTTTCCTTTGGAAGGTGTATCTTTATCTGGTGTGTCTGTGTTACTTAGGACATTTTTAGTGTGTGCTATTTGGCTTGTTTGTGTTTAGTTGGCCTTTAGGTGTGTGAGTCAAATTAATAGCTATGGAGGACCAATCTCTTCATCGATAAAAAAGGTTGCAAAACCTTCCTCCATTTATTATAGTGGAGCCTCCAATGCCACCTCAAAGGAAGAGACTTGATATAAACGGTTCCTTTCGAATGGTGTTAGAAAAGTTTCCGGTGAACCGAAACTTAGGCTTAATAAAAAAGAAACATCAACAATAAATATAGAAGACTTGCAAACTTACAAGTTTGCAAGAAAATTTAATCCACCTCTAATTGATCTTAACGATCCTATGATAGTCCAGGGCCTCCTATTTAGTTCACTTGGTTCTGGTGTTCCTTTGAGCCAAGTTATGTCTAGCTCAGGAGAGGGTATGTCTACCCCGACTTCAGCCATTTTGTCTGGTGGAGTCTCACCTCCCCCAGTGAGTGCTCCTAGATCTAGTGCATCTATTGCACCTCTTTCACCAAGTGCTCGAGTGGTTCAACCCTCAAAACCTTCTAGTATGGTAGGCTAGTCTAGTGGGGTGGTCACTGGGATTCTCAATGCACCATTTATTTCTCCTTCTTTTATGCAAACTACTTAAAGTGGTCCAAGTCTGTCCACTTTGTTCGTCTAGGGTTTTCCGTGGAATGGAGGACATATTCATCCATCCACTCCTTATGTAGGTCCTTCACCTGCATATGTGGGCATGTCATTTGTAAATACAAATTCCTTTACATGTCATAATTTTCAGACAACTAGTCAGGTTTTGGCTCCCTTCATGAGCTCCCCCTTTTCACTTTTTAGCGGAGGGATTCCTGCTCCTATGTTTCAAACTCCAACTTCATCTGGAGCAGGTAAAACCACATATAATGCACCAAAAACTAGTAATCCACTGGATTTTGGGTGGAATACTTTCCATAATGTTGCAAGCACTTTACAATCAGTGGCCGAGGGCAACCCCACCTTTTTGTTTGGGAGTCAAGGGGAAGGTACTTCCACACCCCAAACTCCTTATTATCAAACCTCGGTTAGGCCTAAACTCCCTTTCCTGGCAACGTTAAACTTGCCATATTTGTCAAAGTTAATGAATGATCCCATGTGACACAATGTGGCATGGCCACCTATACCTATTAAATTGCCATTGGACATTCCTAAGTTTGAAGGAAAAGCTGGTGAAGATCCAGGCACGCACATTACCACTTTTCAGCTTTGTTGCTCTTCAAACTCACTGAACGATGACTCCATTCGGTTGAGGATTTTTTTAGATAAAGTTGACTCATGTGGCAACAAAATGGTACATAGAAATTCCCTACACTGCATATGATAGTTTTCTGGATTTAGCAACCGTGTTCATTAACCACTCTCAGCTTCCTGTTCGATATGATGCTGGAACAGACTTGTTGTCAACTTTTTGGCAGAACAAGGCCACACATATTTTCGATCACATTCAAGAGTGGTGAAGATGAAAGAGGGTTATTAAAGCCACTATACCTCCCAAGTTTTTATTACAGTGGTTCTTAAATTCTTTACTGCCTTACATTTCTAGGGATGTATCCACTTCGGGGGTGACCATAGTAGAAGAGGCTATCCTCAGAGCCCAACAATTAGACTTGATATATGCTAACTATGGGATTTTGTATGAAATCATACCTGAGGCACCGAGGTCTACAGACAATTAAGAGAAACCCAAGCCTGGACCCCATTTCGATGGCGTGGTGGGTTCAGTTAGTTCTCCCACTGTAGAATCATTGGCCAAGCAACTCCATGAGTTGTCAGTGAAGCAATCTGTAGTGGAGGAAGCTAAGGGTGCTATCCCCTCACCAAAAAATGCAAATGTTTTTACATAGTCTTCTTAGAAGGGAAATCAGTAGCCCGGTGGGAAAAAGAAGAAAGGGAAGAAGGGTGAGGGTAACCAAAACAAGCAAAATCCCACAAACAATGTTGATGGGGGAAAAAAAGAAAAGAAAAAGGTCAAGTTTCCCTATAAGTTGTGCCGGGGGGACCACCTTAATTATCAATGCCCTCTTATGGAACAAGATAAGAAGTTGCTGAAGAACCAACAACCAACTTTCCTAAAGGATCCCTTTCCCCAAGGACAAAATTAGCTTCTATTTCGAATGTAGCCGAGGGAACTTCTAGTGCTCCTCCTGATAAAAATTATATCAATATGGTATGATCCAACACTTTAATCCAAACAAGAAATAATCATTATGAATCGGAGGCTCCAGAGAAGGGTAATCCTACTGGTGAAACTTCAAACCCTCCCACTATTGAAAAACCAGCTGATCTAATGTCCAAGATACCAAAATGTGTCTTTAAGAAAGAATTTCACAACCCTAATGCTAGGGATGCTTCCAACTATTCTGTAGTTGAAGACTTAAATCAAACTCCTTGTGAGATGTCGGCATTGGAGGTGTTGCAGATTTGTCCTGCTCAGCGGGGTTCCCTCTTAGCAGCCATAGGAAACATGGATTCATCGAGCCTACTGGCAAAATTTAATCTTTTTGATGTTAAAATACGCCTTCCATACCTTGTGGCTTTGTCAATTGATGTTGTCCATGGAGGTAAAACCATTGGACGTACAATGGTTGATGAAGGTGCTTACATGTGCGTAACATCGATGTCTTGTTGGAAATCCTTAAGATCCCCAAAGCTAGTTCCATCGAACAATCTAGTTACTGCTTTCGACGGAAGGTCTTTCCATTCGCATGGTATTATACTAGCTTTCGAAATAGAGTTGGAAGGGAAAGCAGATTCTATTGGGGTGGAAGTGATCAATGCCCCATTGGATTATAAATTGTTGTTGGGGAGAAGTTGGACTTATGCTATGTGTGCGATCACCTCGTTCATTCTCCGAGTTGTAGTGTTTCCACACGAAGGGAAGTTGGTTACAGTTGACCAACTTAGTTTCACTCGGAAGGGTCGTCTGGAGACTAATGAGTCCACCGTACCTTTGATAGATTAGAAAAAACCATCTAACGAGAGCTTGGGGGTTGGAATTTATGCATCTTTGATGGGCACATTTGATATGCCATCCCCTATTAACTACTTAGGTTCTATGAGTATAGGGAAGTCTATTGCAGCAATTATCGATAAAATTGATCCTTGGGTCATTCCTTCCCGTCATAGCCTCAAGTCCCCTTATATGTAGTGGAAGTATCTTACCAAGATGTTTTTAATGCCACTCCCAATTCCATCGTGACTCCTTCTTCAGTCTCAGAGGAGTCAGATGAAGCTTATCTTCCCGCCTGAGCGGAGAACTATATGTATTCATATTATTTCTTAGATATGGTTTTGACTTTAGACAAATCCATTCTGGAAGCTATGACTGGATGAGAAAAGACTTGTGAATACCTTCACCATAAGTCCTTCTTTCATCTAGAGTTGAGCAGAATTGTGAATCAAGAGTTCCATGTGGGACTGGCAGAAGGTGTTGATTTACTGATTAATCCTTTACCCAAGGAGGGAGTATTTGCTGAGGGGAATATGGAAAATATCTATGCTACCATTCCAATCAACATATTTGTAAACCCTAATGTCATTGAAAATGTGCATATTGGTGCAAACTGCTCTCCTGAGGAGATTTCCATATATACTTCCTTGTTTAAGGAATTTCATGACATTTTTTCCTAGTCATATGAGGTTATTCCAGGAATTGATCCATCTATCGTTGAACATGAAATCTACACTTACCCTGATGCTAAACCTGTTCGATAAAAAATTTGACTTGTAAATCCACGGAAAGCGGCAACCATCAAGGGTGAAGTGGAGAAACTGCTGAAAGCAGGGTTCATCTACCCAATTGCTCTAATAGAATGGGTATACAATCCCATTCCTGTTGATAAAAAAGAAGGGACCATATGTGTGGGAAATGACTTCCATGACTTAAATAAAGCATGTCCCAAGGACAATTACCCCACACCCTTCATCGGTCAGATCATTGATTATTGTGCAGGTAGCGAGGTATTTTCTTTTATGGATGGTTTTTCTGGGTATAATCAAATTCAAATTAAGCCATAAGACCAACAAAAAAAACTTCATTTTCCCTTATGGGACCTTCACGTACAACAAAATGCCCTTCGGTTTGAAAAATGTCGGAGCTACCTTCCAGCGTGCAATGAATTTTTCCTTCCACGATATCAAGAATATTGTCGAACCTTACCTGGATGATTTGCCTGCCCATTCTCGCAAGAGGAAGGGCCATCCAGATCACCTTCGTATGATATTTGAATGATGTAGACATTATAATATACGCTTGAATCCCCACAAGTGTGTTTTTTGCGTCGAGTCGGGGAGGTTACTAGGGTTTATTGTGTCAAACAGAGGAATATAGGTGTATCCTTTGAAAGTTGAGGACATTGCAAATATGCCTCCTCCTCATTCCATCAGGAAACTTCAGAGTCTGCAGGGGAAAGCCAATTTCCTTTAGCATTTCATAGCCAATTATGCCAAGATAACTAAGGGTTTCATGTGCTTGTTGAAGCAATAAACCCCATTCCTATGGGATGAAACTGTGCAGCTTGCATTCGAGGCATTAAAGAAGGATTTACTATCGACTCCTTTACTACGTCCACCAGATTACACTAAAGAATTTATATTGTCTTTGGCTGCATCAGAGTTGACTATAGGAGTAGTACTTGTTCAAGAGGACGAAAAGATTCAAGAGAATGTTGTCTATTACCTTAGTCATGCATTAGCTGGTCGTGAACTTATATACTCCCACGCCGAGAAGTTGGCTTTAGCAGCAATCTATGTTGTTCAGAGGTTGCGTCACTACATCTTGCTATGGACAACCACAATGGTTGTAGATGTAAACCCGTTTCGGTATGTTTTGTCCCGACACATAATAGGGGGAAAATTCAACAAATGGATAGTCATTCTCCAAGAGTTTGACTTGGATTTTCAATTTGCTAAATCCGAAAAATCCTTAGTTTTCATAGAATTGATCTTGGAATTCCCTATGGAAGAGAGTGTAATGGAAGAAGAAGAATCGCTCCCAGATGAGTATATCTTTATGATTTCCAGCTCTATTCCCTGGTATGGATATATCTTAGTGTATCTACAGACTCTTAAGTGTCCCATGTCCTTCTCACAGGAAGATCGATGTAAATTGCGTGTCAATGCAAAAAACTACCTAATCATCGGTGATACCTTATATCGTTGAGGGGTAGATTTGATATTGCATTGGTGCCTCAACCACAAGGAGGTTGAGCTTGTCCTAAATGATTCCCATAGCGGAGCGTGTGGGGGTCATTTATCTAAGTTAGAAACGATCTAGAAAATTTTATGTGCTGGTTATTTCTGGCCCACTATCTTCAAAGATTGTGTGGAAGTTGTAAATCGATGTCATCCTTGTCATCTTTATACTAGAAATATGCGGTTGAATCCTTCTCCTTTGTTTCCCGTCATCGCGGTAGGGACCTTCACCAATTGGGGGGTAGATTACATGACGTGCAATCTAGATTCCGCTGGGGGGAACAAATACATCATTGTCATTGTAGACTACTTCACAAAGTGGGAAGAGGCAATGCCTACCTTCAAAGACAATGGCGAAATGACAACTTACTTTGTATTCAACCAAATCATTGCTCATTTCGGTATACCAAAGCAGATTGTCACTGACCATGGCAGTCAATTTCAGAACAACATGATGACCGGGTTGACCACCATGCTAGGGTTTAGGCAAGATCATTGATCTTTCTTTTACCCTCAGGCGAATGTACAAGTAGAGTCGGTTAAAAAAACCTTGAAAACCATTCTAAAGCGCACTATTAACGTGAGTAGGTCAAATTGTTATACCAAAATCCTGTCACCATCATGTGATAAGACATTTGACATACCTACTTGCCCTGAATCCCAGCTTTTGGAGTGGAAACTAAATGGTTTTTCATCAATCTGTCATACAAATTCCCAGCACCGTGCATGCCCCTTTATCCAGGAGCGGTACCCCTGCTCGCACCACCTTTCAAAGGTTGTACACAAGTAGTGCCACCGCCCATTGCCCTTGGTCCATAGGCGGTTATTACCAGAACCGCTCTGCCATAGAAGGAGAAGCGCGGTACCCTGGGTAAAAAGGGAAAAAGAGAAGTTTCTTGAGGCTTCTAGATGATAAGCCTCATGTACTGCCTTATCCCTACTACTGTGGCTTGGTTGAGCTCGAGATCCCTCATCCTATGATCTTAGAGGCCACCTCACCCACTAATTTCTCAACCATCTCTATCCATTAAAGCCCTATAAATATGAGCTCATAGCCATGGTTGAGGGGAGAACATTGAAGGTATTGTTATGCTGTTGGATTGATTCTTAGCCCAAGATCATTTGGAGAGAGCATAGAGAGCTAGAGTTGGAGCTTTTGGGGATGAAGAGATGGTTTCATGGAGATGCATGTCAATACTAAGGCTTGGTTTTAAACTTCTTCATATTTCTAATGCAAGTTGATTTATGTCCCACATGATGTTGTTGTTGTGATTTCACATATATATGTTGCTAGATTCCTTAGTCACTAACATAGATTAGTAGATCATATTCTAGTTGCTTTGATTCATTTCGTGTTGAGATTTTTTGTAGGTACACAAGTGAACTATCAAAGTCTTGTATTCCAGATATCTACAATGTCTAGGGAGAGTCTTCAACCTCTGTCCTCTATTGTTATGGATCTGAACCATTCATACCAATGGAACACCTTGCTGTTCGTAGGAGGTGAAATATTCTAGCTAACAAATCTGGCGACTCCGCTGGGGAATTAGTGTATCAGTTGTTCTGATCTTCCTCAGTTTGCAACTCTTGTCTGAATCCAGGCTCCATTTTCTTCAACTCTTTTCTGTCAGATCTACTTTTTGACTTGCATTATTTGGGTTTGAAATTTCCAGATCTAAGTCATTTCAGTCTTTTATGCTCTGTTTCCATACTCAATTCAATAGTATTTTCCCTGATCTGGTCTTTTTCTGACTTGATCTATCGTTCTCTTTGTGTTTTGGTCATCTACAGGGAACCACACATGTTCTGTTGGCGAGAAGTAGTGCCACCTCCTGAGTCCAGTTAGTAGTACGCGGTGCCACCACTTGAATAATTGAGCAAGAAGTGGTTCTGCCTCAAAACCGCCTGTCAGCAGCTTCATCTACGCGGTTCCAGGTAGGCCATGTTCCAGACTTTATATTTTGATTTTTGTGTGTTTTTTGGCTTACTTTTTGATGAAAATGAAGTGTACTTTTGAAAAAAGAGAGTTTGTATTTTGCAATTGCTTTGATTGTTATATTCCCTTTGCATTCAAAAGAGAGTTTATGTTTCTTGCATTATTTTCTTTGCTTGAAACCTCTTGCTCTTTTCTATAGATATTATTCATTGGAATTGGAAATATACATTTCATTTTCATGAGTAGGATTTGGTTTGTTTTGGACTTGGAATGCATGAGTGATCCATGTTGTTTTGAGTCTTTCTTTGCTTGGGGTGATTCTTGTTTCCTTTTGCATACTACTTTTTTCAGTGCTTGGTAGGAAAGATTGGTTCTTCATTTCCTTGTCTGTTTCAAAGAGAAGTTTTAGTTTTCTCTCTCTTTTGCTTTATTCGCAAGTTTGTTGAACAATTTTCTTCCTATTTTGTGCATGATTGTTTGAAATTCTAGATCTTGCTTTCATTGATAAGAAATATCTGTTTTCAGCTTTGCGTGCATTAGAGTTAGATTTGTTTGGAAACATTAGTGAAATCATCTTTCCATTGATTTTTGATGCGCCTTTTTCAAGCATGAAAATATAGGAAACATTTTGATTTATGTTAGATGTTCTCTAGATCTCTTTTTTATTTGCCTTTAAGATTGTTTGGGGTGCATTGATATTTCACTTTTCGTTTGAAAAGATAGAATTGCATTTGCATTTGGGTGTGCATTTTTTGGGAAAAGAAGTAAATCTCTCTCCCTCTCTTAGGTAGAATTTCATTGAAGAGGAAAACTTGCATTATCATATAGATCAGTGTGCATCTTCTTTAATTTCAAGTTTTCACTCCATGGTTCCACCTAAACGCACAGGATAAAATTAACGATATTACTAGGTTAGAACTTTTAGCAATTTGAGTGATAAGTTAGAGACATGTTCGGGAGTAGTTAAGCGTAGGAGTTGTCATTATTTGTCTGCATTACATCCCGGGACTTGCGTGGTTCTTCCACGTACAGTCGGTATATCGAACAACCTTTCACGTACCCTTGAGGTATATAGAAAGGTACTTCACGTACTCGATTGTATATAGGAAGGCCCCTTGTGAATGGTTATGCATTAGACAGCTCTACTACCGATTTGAGCTCCCTCGTACCTTGTGTATATCGGGAGACCCTTTTAGGAATCCTCAAACCGTCTGAGTTATACTTTTGGCCCCTCCTATGAGGTTCCTGACTCTTATCCACTCCTTTCACATGTTTGCTTGTTGCTTTTAGTTTGAGTAGTACTTACTTGTGCATGGTAGTTAGGGGGTTATTAGAGAGTTTAGAGATGGCATCCTCATCTGGGACTACCACTCAAGAGGTCCCTTTCCAATGTGTACCTTTTGTATTACCTCCAAGTGAAGGTATTGGTCCTCCCTTTATTGCCACTCTAAATCTTCCTGGATTAACTATAGGATTATCGGTCTAGATTTTTAATCCAGTAATTCTTGTTACACCTAATGTCTCAAATGTCACCTCCCCTCTGGGAGAGGATCGACCTCAACCTAATCCCTCTCCTTCTTCGTCGGTTGTTGTTCCACCCATTTCTTCTTCTTCACTTGACCAAATATCTATGGTTAGTAGTCATGTGGATAAGAAGAATAAGAAAGGGAAGAGTAAAAAGAAGAAGGATGAGAAAGGGAAAAAGCAGCAACAATCTGCTCTTGATGGTGCTCATTCTAAGAGAACGCCCAGAAAACCCAAGTTCCCTTGTAAGCTTTGCAAGGGGGACCACCTTCTTAAGGAGTGTCCGGGTCTCTCCCGTGTACAAGAAGAGTGGTCTAAAAGATCCAAACCATCTGTGTCGTCAACCTCTGATCATCATGTTGACGATACTCCCTCAACCAGTGACCCATTGGTAAAAGGTCGTAAGAGTAAAGTCTTGTATCCTTGTTTGATATGCAAGGCTATGCATCATAATTTTCTTTGTCCAAGCATGGATGAAGCTTCACGTTGGTTGGAAAATATTACTGATCATCAACAGGTGATTCCAACAAGTGATAGTAAGTTATCCCTTGATCCCCCACTGGTTGACCAAGTGGTCGATTTGGATTTATCTGTCGTTGATCCCACTGTTAGTTTTTCAACATTAAGCTAGCATTATGTTAGGATATTTACTAAGAGATTAACAAGTACAACAATCAAACACAAGAGACAATGAACACAGTGTTTTTGATCGGGGAAACCATAAATGGATAAAACCCCGCAACTTCCTTAGAGATAGAATCAACACAAGATGTAAAACCCCAAAACAGTAAGATGCACTCCCGACAACAGTAATCTTCTTCATGTCTAGCCCCAGTGTCTTCTCCTTCCTCAAACTATGAACTACACTTGAATGTGTGAGTGATGTGTGCTAAATAGAGATCCCATCTCTCTATTTATACTAATCCCGACATGACTAAAACCCTACTAGGGCCGACCTCTACTTGGAGAGTCTAATAACACTAGTGCCCCGGAACTACGGGGACTTTAACCCTTAGACTCAAATACATAATAGATACATCCCGGAATAAACATCGGGTTACAATACATAAGATACATAGATGAATACATTCTGAAGTTACAAATACATCAACACTCCCTCTTAACTAGGAAGGTATTCTTTCGACACAATTTTCAGCACTGGTCTTCTTCTCTGTATCAACTGGATCATATCATCATCTGCATCTTGAGTCTTCTGAGTCTTCAAGTCATCTTTATCCTTTGAATCTAGATCATCTCTTGATCAGGATCATCATGGGAAATCATCACTGGATCTGGATCATCTCTCGATCTGGATCAACATCACTGGATCTGGATCATCATCACTGGACTGGATCTGTATCATCACTCGATCTGGATCATCTCTTGATCTAGATCATCATTGCTAGATCTGGATCATCACTCGATCTGGATCTCTCAGAGTCATCATAATTGGATCTAGATCATAGCTCAATCTGGATCTCACCTAGTCATCATCATGTGTGTGCTATCTCGTCATAGGAAGTTCTACAGAGCCAACCTTCTTTCATGCTGGGTGTATGCCTACCTCCTCATAGGTCTTTGGTAGCCCTTACATCTGACCTACTCGTTAGAATGGCCAGCACTCACATCTGACTTGCTCGTCAGAAAGGCGGTAGCCCTTATATATGATCATATAGGGCCTAATCCTACAGTCACATCAGAATGGCCAGCACTCACATTTGACCTACTCATCATAAAGGCGGTAGCCCTTATATCTATGTAGGAGCTCATCCTACATCAGAATGGCTAGCACTCACATCTGACCTACTCGTCAGAAGGGTGGTAGCCCTTACATCTGTCCTACTCGACAGAATGGCCAGCACTCACATCTGACCTACTCGTCAGAATGGCGGTAGCCCTTACATCTGTCCTACACGACAGAATGGCCAGCACTCACATCTGACCTACTTGTCAGAATGGCGGTAGCCCTTACATCTGTCCTACTCGACAAAATGGCCAGCACTCACATCTGACATGGAAGGAACCAAATCCTTTAGCCATGAACAGAATGGCACTGCCCTTACATCTGACCTGCTCGTCAGAATGGCGGTAGCCCTTACATCTATCCTACTCGAAATAATGGCCAGCACTCACATCTGACATGGAAGGAACTAAATCCTCTCACCATGATAGAATGGCTCAGCCCTTACATCTGACCTGCTCGTCAGAATGGCTTTGGGATTCATCACTTTCCCTTGGAGGAAACCTCGATCTAGAGAACACCAAGATTCTCCCTGAAGTACTTGAACTTCACTCTGGCTAATGGCTTCGTCAACACATCAGCTATCTATTCTTCTATGGCAACATATTGGAGCTTCATTGCTCCCCTCTGCACCATATCCCTCATATAGTGATACTTGATCTCGATATGCTTCGACTTGTCATGGAATACTGGATTCTATGACAAATTCACACAACTCTGGTTGTCACAATGTATACAAGTAGCATCCAACTGGAGATCAAATATATCGGACAGTAGCTTCCATAGCCATATTGCCTCACAACTAGTTGAACAAGCTGCGACATACTCTGCTTCAGCTGTACTTAGTGCCACACATGATTGCTTCCTGCTAAACCAAGAGATCACACCTGATCCCATACTGAAGAAACACCCTGAAGTGCTCTTCTTGTCGATGGCACTGCCTGCCCAATCTGAATCAACATAACCCTCCAGGTTAATCTTTTGATTCGCATCATACTTGAGCCCATAATCAATTGTACCCCTCAAGTACCTCTGAATATGCTTTGCAGCAATCAAGTGAACATTTATTAGTTTTTCAAGAACTGGCTCAAGGTGTTCACAGCAAAGCAAATGTCTGGTCTCGTGTTCGTTAGGTACATCAATGACCCAATCATCTGATGATACATCATAGCATCAACTGTCTCTGAAGAAGCAGCATTCAACAGCTTCAGGTTTGATGCCATAGGTGTGGCCATAATCTTGCAGTCCATCATCCCAAAAATATTCAGGATCTCTACTGCATACTTCTCTTGTCCAAGGAAGATTCCATCCACACTCTGCCACACCTCCATTACTAGAAAGTAATGCATCATACCCAAGTCCTTCATCTCGAACTCGGTAGAAATATTTCTCTTTCTATTAGTAATCAACCCATCCATACCTGTCACAAACAAATCATCTACATATAGTAGAAGCATCACTGGGTTTCCATCTTCAACCTTGTAGTAAAGGTTGGAATCTGCTTTACTCTTGGTAAAGCCCAAACTGGATAGAAAGATATCAATTCTGCCGTACCATGTCCTGGGTGCATGTTTCAAATTGTACAGGCTTTCTTCAATCTGCATACATGAGACTCACTGTCATGTGTCTCAAAACCGAGTGGTTGTTCTACATACACTCCTCTTCTACTACACCATTCAAAAAAGTAGTCTTGACATCCATTTGGTGTATCTTCCATTTCATCACTACAGCCATAGAAAGTACTGATCTGATGGAAGTGTATCTGGCTACAGGTGCAAAGGTCTCTTCATAGTCTATTCCCTCTTTTTGCGAGAAGCCTCGAGCTACAAATCTTGCCTTATAATTTTCAATGCTACCATCTACAACATGCTTGATCTTGTAGATCTATTTGGAAGTTACAACTGACTTCCTATCTGGTCTTGGGACAACATCCCAAACATCATTCTTCATGATCGATTGGTACTCTTTGATCATAGCATCCTTCCATTCTTTCCATTCTGCCGCTTCTTCATAACTGGAAGGTTCTTTATCAATGAAATCACATAGTAAAGCTACATACACTGAACAAGATCCAGTCCTCTTTCTTTCTCTGTGATTCTCTTATGGAGCCCCATATCTTTCCACACCTTGTATAAGTTCTTGTACCCAAGCATGTTTCCTCTTGTGAGGATTCTTCTCTAGAGGTGGATCTACAGGTCTTTTTGGTTCTTCAAATTCTCGATCTTCTTCTCGAGTTTCTTCATTCATGGTTGTATCATGAATTCTGGGTGCTTCTGCTTCTTCAGGTTCTTCAACATGTCTCTTTCTGGATTTTTTGTAAGCTGTGTCTTCATCAAATGTCACATCCCTGCTGATGTCAATCTTCTTATATCCTGGGAAATATATTCTGTAAGCCTTTGAGCTTTCAGAGTATCCCACAAATATACCCTTCTTTCCTGAAGGATCTAATTTAGTCGTCTTCTCTTTTGGAATGTGGATGTACACAGGACAGCCGAATATTCTGAGATGGCTGACTTCTGGTTTCTTGCCGGAGAATACTTCTTCAGGAGTATTGTTCTCGAGTACTCTATGTTATGTACGGTTCTATACATACACTGCTGTTCTGGCAGCTTCCACCCAAAGATGCATAGGAAGGTCTTGATCATGAAGCATTGCTCTTGCAACTTCCATAATAGTTCTGTTCTTCCATTCTGCAACCCCATTCTGTTGTGGATTATAAGGAGTGGACAACTCCCTCTTAATCCCTGATTCTTTGCATAGCTCTTTGAATTCATTTGAAGTTAATTCTCCACCATTATCTGATCGAATGGTATTGATCTTCTTTTCAGTATGGTTTTCGATCAAGGCTTTGAATTCTTTGAAGTGACTGAATACTTCGTCTTTGTTTTTCATGAAGTAAACCCATGTCTTCCTAGAAAAGTCATCAATAAAAGAAACATAATATGCATACCCGCTTATAGAGTTTGATGACATAGGACCGCATACATCAAAGTGGATGATTTCCAAGATTCCTTTTGCTTTGCTTTCACTGCTTGGAAATGTCTTCTTTGTATTCTTTCCTTTCACACATCCTTTGCAGACCCCATCATGTTTTGCTTGTATTTCTGAAAGACCTTCGACAGCTTTGCTTGCAATAGGTAGTGCTCTGTAATGCACATGTGCAAGCCTTCTATGCCAATGTTCACTTGGCTCTACTGTGTCATGGACCAAGGCTTGTTCTGGATGGCCCTTTAATTTGTACAATCCTCCTTCTTGTTCTCTAATCACTACCGCATCATCGATAGTCTTTCCTTTTGGCCACATGATGAATTGACCATCTATGAATGCAACCCGTATTCCTTTTGCATCTAATGCTGATATGGAGAGAAGGTTATTTTTGAGTCCTGGCACAAACAATACTTCTTTCATTATTAGATATTTTCCAGAGTCTAACTTATATGAAGATTCCCCACTACCTTTTATTGGATATTGGTAATCATCTCCTAGCTTTACCTTGTGAGGTGATTCATGTTCTGATAGTCTAACAAAGGATTCCTTGAATCCAGTCATATGTTTGGAAGCCCCACTTTCTATAAGCCAATCATCACTACCATGAGTAATGTTACCTGTGAGAGCTGATATCAGAACATATTCATCCTTGCTTGAAGAATCTTCACTTTCATATTTGGATCTCTTCCTGGATGGTTCATCATCCTCTACAACATGAGCATGATGTCTTCTTTTGTTGCTCTTCTTTACTATCTTCTGTTTGTTAGGACAATTCCTTGCATAGTGTCCTGCTTCTTCACAAGTATAGCATATGATCCTAGATACATCTCTTCTAGTATTATTTTTGTGAAAGTGCTTACCTCTAGAACCATGAGATTTTCTCTTGCTTGACTTGGAGTGAGAGTTGGAGTGTACCGTAAGAGCTTGGTCTTCACTTCCCATCTTCTCTTCTTGAGCTGTTATCCAAGCTTCTTCTTGAGAGCACTCTTCCCATAGTCTTCTAAACTTGACTAACTTCTTCCTAGCACAGATTCCTTGGATGAAATAATCCCATGACCTAGGAAGGCCATTCAATGTAGTCATTACAATCTCCACATTTTCCACTTCTTCATCAACTGCTTCTAGTTGCTCTTTGATCTGAGAAACTCTTGTGAAGTAAGACTAGATTGTTTCTGCATTTTGAATCTTCACATTCTTCAATTGGTTTCTCAGGTTCATCTTCCGATTGATGTTCTTCCCTTCAAACAATTTGGTTAGGGCATCAAACATAGCTTTGGGTGTCTTGATAGATGACACTTGTGGGATAAGGTGATCCTTGATAGAATTAGCAATGATCCTCTTTGCCATAACCATCTTCTTCTTGTGTAAGGCCTTTGCCTCATCTCCCTCTGGAACTGGAACCTCCTCATAAATGTAGGAGTTTAATTCATTTTCTTCCAGGACCAAGGAGATCCTATACTTCCAGGCTCGGAAGTTTTCAGCTCCCTCAAGATTTTCATCAAGCTTGGTATGATGAGAAATCTTAAATGAGAAACTCAAATGGAAATACAAAAGATTTTAGATCTTACTAGGTTCAAGATGTCGGATCTGAAACTTGAGCTGAAATTTTGCAGAGCTGGTTCAGGAGCAAATTAGGGTTTTGCTTTTCTGGAGTTCTGTTTACCCAAATGCCTTGAAATTTGTCCCTAAATTCAATTTTGGGGAGGAGATCAATCCAGGCCTGGGCTCACTGAAAAATTCCTCTTCTGTAAAAAGCCCTAATTTTCGACAGTAGTGATAGGTCCAAAACTGAAAAACCTCATAGTTGGATTCTGCTTCGATAGAAAGATGCGCCCTAAGGAGGAGAGTTGTTCCGCCTTAATTTTTTTGAAAATATGTGAAGGAAGATCCACAAAATAGGAAGCCCTAGTTCCCGCAGCTGGACAATGTCTTCTTCTCAGGTTAACTCTGATACCATGTTAGTTTTTCAACATTAAGCTAGCATTATGTTAGGATCTTTACTGAGAGAATAACAAGTACAACAATCAAACACAAGAGACAATGAACACAGTGTTTTTGATCAGGGAAACCATAAATGGAGAAAACCCCACAACTTCCTTAGAGATAGAATCAACACAAGATGTAAAACCCCAAAACAATAAGATGCACTCCCGACAGCAGTAATGTTCTTCTTGTCTAGCCCCAATGTGTTCTCCTTCCTCAACTATGCGCTACACTTGAATGTGTGAGTGATTTGTGCTAAATAGAGATCCCAATTTTCTATTTATACTAATCCCAACATGACTAAAAGCATACTAGGGCCGACCTCTACTTGGAGAGTCTAATAACCCTAGTGCCCCAAAACTACGGGGACTTTAACCCTTAGAATCAAATACATAATAGATACATCCTGGAATAAACATTGGGTTACAATACATAAGATACATAAATGAATACATTCCGAAGTTACAAATACATCAACACCCACTCTTCCTTTGGAGAGTGAAGTTAAAGTGGTCGAGTCGGTGTCATTTCCACCCAATCCTGCTCTTTCATCAGAGAGTGTTAAGACTAAAGCAGTCTCTTTGACCAAATCTTCGTCTTGTTCTTCTCTTCCAATAGAGAATGAACTGAAACCTGTTGAAGTTTTATGCTTCGTTCTGATTGTTCTCGACAAGAGGAAATATTGTTTGTTTCGACAGCCCTCTCCGAGTAGTGAGGTTATTTCCTTTGACTGGAGTAACCTAACAGAGTCTCGTCTTCATTCGAGTGTTCCTTTCCAGATAGTTGTGAATGTTACT